>PITA01010752.1:0-32396 GCA_004023965.1 Spilogale gracilis | reverse complement strand
GTGTGGCATCTTTCCACTGGGGGATGAAATGGATCCACCCACAGGTAATCCCATGGCCAAGCAGACATCCTGGGAATGGTCTGGACAGGTGTTCTCTGCCTGCAAACTGCCTGGTGCCCCCCCCCCCCCCCGCGATGGGCCAGCTGGACTGCAGAACAACATGTCCCTGGGCAGAAGACAGGAGTAGCAGTAATTTGAATTTGCCTCTCCCTCTCTCAGCAGCTTCAGGAATTTTAGTAAGTTGGATATGTTATTTTTCTGAAAAAAAGAATTCACAAAGCACAGACTTATGTATACAGGACTCCTCAGTGGCAAGACAAAATGTTCTGACCCCAGCCCCCTCCACTCCTTCTCCTACCACTCCTCTTCCCCTCCCCCACACTGTGGGTAAGGAGAGGTGCCTGAGGCCGGCACATGGTGACTCCCTGCTCCCTCCCTCATCCCTGTCTTCCCTGGGTGCCTTTCAGGGACTCTGTCCTTTGAACTCAAGTCTATCTCTGACTTCTCTATTTTGTCCTACTTTTTTTTCCTTTTAAATAAAACTCACTCCTGATAGAGATGGGATGCCTTCTAAAGGGTGGGCAAGTTTTCAGGCCCCCAGAAGAGGCCGTCCCACAGCTGTTGCTCTTCTCCTATCCTTGGGGCCAGGGCTGAGCCTCTGCTCCACTTTGAGCTAGGGACACCTTAACAAGAAACTGCTGTCCTGGGGGCAGAGGACAGAGACCACAGCAAAGACCAGAGGCCCTACCATGATCTCACCCTGGGTCAAGGTTCCTCATCCTCCAGGAACATGTGTCACACGGAGAGACCATGCTCACCACGGTAGAAAGTTTTCTGACAATACAGCTAAATGTAAGACTTCTGTGACTATTACAAATGGGGTCTTAGGCTTCTTCAAAACTTAACCCTTGCAAGGTTTGTCAAGGCAATAAATCATGGACTTCATTAATGGCCAAGAAAGAACCTCATATGTCTCCCATCTGCCTTCTCCCTTTAATCTGTCATTATAACCTCCTAGCACTTCCAACACTTGATACTCTTCTGGTGATGACTGTCCTGTCCTAGTTGGGAGAACCAGACTCCACAGTCACCTAAATCAAAGTATCTTGGAGGCAAGTAAGTGTTCTTGAGGTGCCAAGCGCAGCTTGTGTTTCAAGAGTCTGGATTTGAAGCTAGGATGGCTCCCATCCCTGAGGCCAGGGCCCTGAGGTAAGAGTCACAGGTGCCTGCCCAGCCCCCACTGCCCACAGTCCCCTGCTGCCAGGACAGCTCCAACAGACACCCCTGAAGGCCCAGGAAACACTGTCGTGCAAGTCACTTGTCACAGAGAGGGGCCAAGCCCCCACCTTCACATGGATGACAGAATGGACTTGTGAAATCACAATGACTCTTGGAATGTGCCTGGTCAGGGAAGGGTCAAGATCACCCACCACGGGCTGCCAATGGACACCCTAGCAAATGACCAAGGACACATCAGAAGGCAGCCCAGAGCGAGAAGACTCAAATCAACGTAAGAAAAACCAGGCTCTTTCTGACCTTTTTCTCCTTCCTGCAAAGTGCTGGATTCCAATCAGGTGAAACAGGTTCCAAGTACCCACTGCTGAAGTGGACTGGATGGCCCATAGACACTGAACCAAAAAACCAAACTCTCTCTGGATCATGGGAGCAAAACCCGATTCTGTGGGAGATGCCTGACTATCTAGTCAGCCATCCCGCTCCCCCTCCGCAGAAATGTACACGATGCCAGCAGCACATGGACAAAGCAGATAAAGCGACTCCACTCGGAGTCCCCAGTGGCACCAACTAAGCCTAGCTGAGTGGAGAAAGGCCTGTCCTACAGCCCACTCTGGAACATGCCCCAAGGCTTCCCACCCATCCTAATTAAATCCACTTTATTTCAAATACTAATACTCACAGTCATGACGTTAAGCACCTATTTCTTATTGTTTTATTTTTCAGTTTTATGACCAGTATTTTAACAACACCAGAGACTATGTTTTCACAGAGGTAAAATCCATGCATTTAATATATTCTTGGTGTTGGGATAACTAGCTGACTGCACTATCTCTCTGTTGTACCAGATTAGAGCTTCAGCTGCAGACCAAGGGTTGGTTGAGTCACTCTGGGTGAAGGGAAAAATGTGCTTCCTTTTAGGTAACTAACTTGAAGAAAAGAAAACTCTGGATAATGGTACACAGCATACCCAGAGAGATGGGGCTCTATTAAGGGATTCATCCCATGTACACACTAGGATTTGAGGAGGCTACTCAGCCAGCAGCTCCCCAGCCCCCCAAGGCAGGAGCCCAGGCATGGTGGATGGGGGGTGTGTAGGTGACCCTCAGCAGCACCGGGACACACAACACAACGCAAGTGAGCTGAGGAGAGGAGTCCAGGGCATAACCAGTCATGTGTCTGAGCCTCAGCATCCCTATAGAGTGAGGACAACAGTTACTGTGACAGCAACGTGGGTGGTGGGGAGTGAGTGTGTGTAAGCAGCATTCAGCTCACCTCTGTACACTGAGGGCTGCCCTGAATGCATCTCAGGTGCAAGCTTCTGGGGCAAGGTACAATAGCTCAGCCTTGAAATGCTGATTCTTATTCCTGTCCCAGGGAGCCAACATCTGGGTCTCAACTTGCTCATTTTGGTAAAATCGTTCCATGTAGCAAGGAACAGCTTGCTTTAAGGAAAAATACATATCCCGGGTCTATAAAGCACCATGGCCCTACACACTGCAGATAAGGCTTCCCTGGCCAGCAGTCCCTTCCTAGCCCTTAGCAGGAAGGGCATCATCGTCCACCTTGGGGAATTCCCCGCACTAATCTCTGAGCCCTCAGGAGTCTGCCAGAACACAAAATTCACTGCGGTGACAAATCTCCTGTGTTAGGGATTCATCACACTGATAACTGATCAGGCAGCTGAGCAGCGAGCCACATGGCCTGGGCCAAACACTACCGTATTCTGAAAGGAAGGATCTCATCTACATTTTTATGTCAACATGGGGCACATGCACTCCACATGATGAGTGAATGTGGAGTGCCACTGAATGTGGCCTACTTACATTCAGTACCACATACAAAGCCATCTTTGTTCACCAGAGAGACTTTTTAAATTATTTTCCTGTTTTAAGTCAGTAAAATGTTGCTTTTGGGCCAGGATGTTATTTGGGAACTCTGTCTGGATGCTTTTCTTCTTAGAACAGAACAGAAATTGGGCAAAGTGCACTGTGGAAACACTGGCGTATGCCTATCCCCACAGTAGACTGTGTTGTCTTAACATCACAAATGCAGAGTTGGGCTTTCCTCTTTGAAAACTGAGATGAACACAGTGATAAATCTCAAGGCAGACTCTCTCAGTCCTGAGAACCTCTCTCCCTGCAAAGTAGGGCTATGTGGACAGTCTATTGAGCCAGGTCAATAACATCAGGAACCTGTTTCCTATGCCTGCTTTAACAGATTGCCACAAACTCAGTAGCTTAAAACCATCCAAATGTACCATCTTATAGTTCTGGAGGTCAGAATCCTAATATAGGTCTCACTGAGCTAAAATCAAGGTATTAGCAGGGCTGTGTCCCCTTCTGGAGGTTCTAGAGGACAATCTGTTTCCTTGTCTTCTCTAGTTTCTAAGAGGCTGCCCACATTCCTTGGCTCATGGCCTCTTCTCCCATCTTCAAAGCCAACAGTGGAGACCAAGTCTTTCCTACTGAGTGGCTGTCTTTCTGGTTCTCTCTCTCATTCTTTCTTCTACCTTATGGACATCTGTGATTACATTGGTCTCACCTAAAAAATCCAAAAGAATCTCCTTATTTTAAGGCTATGTGATTTTAGCCACTTTAATTCTATTTTACCATATAACCTAAAATATTCACAGGTTCTGAGGATTAGATGATAGACATATTTGGGGAAATAAATCATAAACCAAAATTTGGTACCTACATCTGCATTGTACATATGAGGAGAGTGTAGCTAATATTCACTGGGGTGTGTAATTTTAGGGATTTCACCTCGAACTCAGTTTCCACCCAGTGACCACATGACCAAGAGAACTTTGTGAGGTGGGCTAATTCCTGATAACATGAAGCCAAGTCTCAAGAACACATCTACATCTGACCTCCTAGACACAGCAATCTCAGGGGTCTGAAGGGAAGTAAATAATTAGTGAGAAAGTAGTTAGATAGTGACGCTGTAGCCCATGCTAGTCTCCTTCCTTCCTAGTCAATCATGGTGCCCCCTCTGATACCTGAATTACACTTTACCATCTAGGTTCCTTTCTTCCTCATCCATTCATTTATGAAGAGTCTGTTCATTCTGCAGGGCACATGCGAGGTGCTAAGGACACACCAGGTGCTAAGCAATGTGGCCCTGCCCATGTCCTCTTCCATCTGGACATCTACACATTCCCTCTGCTTCTTGGCCACAAGGACTGTGTCTTCAGAGCAATTCACTCAATATCAAGGGTTCTTGATAAGAATAAGCATCTTGAATTTCTCTGTCTTTGTGAGGCCCTATGAATCAGGGTTTCATCCCAATGTAGCTGGCTTTATCCTCTGGCAGGCTAAACCCAGTCCCCATTCACAAGCGCCTTTGTCATCAACACCTGCTCCATAAGGATACATTCTTACAAGTCCAAGGCATTGTTGCCATCCTGTTTGTACTGGGAAGACAGCTCACAGTAGACCTGCCAGCAGGTGAACTGAATAGTAGATTCATAAACCCCAGAATTGAATCGCACTCAGTTTTGACCCCCAGGCAATTCCCAAACCTCTACAGGCCTTGGCGTCTTGGAGTATAGAATGGGAGCAGCAGCGCTCCTCCCAGACCCAGGCATGCATGCACCTCTAATGGAACCTACATGCTGCTGCTCTGTCTTCACAATACTCTTCCCCCAAGACAAGCACGCATGTGTGTATGTGTGTGTGTATCTGTATGTATGGGTTGTGTGTGTGCACACATGCACGCACAGTTATACACAGCTAACAGATAATTAAGAGAGGTTACAAAATAGAGCAGAAAAAGCACGAGACCTAAAATAAACAGCAAGTATTCAAGTTCATCTTCGCCATTCACTGTGCACGTGTGCCTGTCCTTGAAAATCAAATTGGAATTTTCATAGCATACATTAGGGATTTTTGAAATTTAATATTCAAATAAATAAACAGTTCTTGAATACTTGAATAAATAAATGTGAAATTACTTCTAAAAGTATAAAACATTACAGAAATATTAGGAATTTTAAGCATAGGCTTTTTAGATTTGCTTCAATTTTAACACATCCCAGGTAGGTAGATGCTAGATGCTTTTTGGAAAATAGAGAGGCAAGAATGGAAGAAAAGTAAAAACTCTCTTGAAGTATAAAGTACATTTGGGCACCAGGGTTGCTCAGTCAATTAAGCATCCAACTTTTGATTTGAGCTCAGGTTATGATCTCAGGGCTGTGAAATCAAGACCTGCCATAGGCTCAGCAGGGAGTCTGCTTGAGATTCGCTCCTTCTTCCTCTACCTCTTCCCGTGCTCACACTGGCTCGCTCTCTCTCTCCCCAACTCCAAAATAAATAAATCAATCAAAAAGAGAAAGAAAGAAAGAAAGAAAGAAAGAAAGAAAGAAAGAAAGAAAGAGGAAAGGAAAGGAAAGGAAAGGAAAGGAAAGAAAAGAAAAGAAAAGAAAAGAAAAGAAAAGAAAAGAAAAGAAAAGAATACAAGGTGCACTGCCAGAACAGTCCATCAGTGGTGGTCCGCAGGGATTTTCCTAGAGAAGACAGCCCAACGTCCACACCTGGGCCCATGTGGGTCTGCGGCATCCCCAGTCAATGACACTTCCCAAGCTTGTTTTTGGATGTCTGGTTGAGTCCCTTGGACCCACTCTGCAGATGCCATCTGTCATGCCCAGCCATACACTGGCCTCAGAGCTAGGACCTCACAAGAGACTGAGACTCTAATGCTGCCTATGTGGTTTTAAGTTCATTCTACTGTACCTAAAGTTTGTGATCCAGAAAAAGACATACCACCTTTATTTAAAAAAAAAAACAAAACAAAACAAAAACTTTTATCATAAGTTTTTCGGTAGTAGCATTTACCAAAAAACACACTCAACCCACTGTAGCATGCCTCACATTTCTGTACTCTAAGTTAAAAAGGAATGAGTTGGCTATTTACAGATTTTGATGAGGAAAATAGTGTTTTAACATACAAGCCTGGTCCAGAAAAAAGTCAAAGTCTTATAGACTCACAAATGTGGGTCATGTTTCTCTCTAGTACCTGCCTGGGCCCACAGATTAGAAGGGTCATGTTTCTTTTGTAGGGGCAGGACACAGGTAATGAATTCCATAGGTTAAAAATGAACAATAGGCTATTTTTCTTCTCCAAACTCACCTAACTCTAGGGATTTCCCAACATTTCATAATTTCCTTCATGTAAATAGGTTTCTACCTTTACTAAAAATAAAAGACAAAAAATAAAACCTATAATTCCCATAATTCCTTAACAGACTAGAAGAAAAGCTATTTTAAAATCAAAGATAGAAGGCACATCTGCTATTTATTTCAAATAATTTTGCCAAGAAGTCTATCTTACTTATAACAAGCAGCCCTACTGCTTTGAGAAGAAGCAAGAAAACTGCTCAACATGATTATCTCTATACAGAAAACTAAACATCCTCTTGGCCATGCATCGAACTCATTCCTGGGACTATACAAACAGCTGCCCTAACACATTCTTTTCCTCCTCTCTACCACAAATGTTCCCTTTTCCCAAGCCATCACTCATTCTTTCTCCAGGAATCACTGAAGGGCAGGCACCTATTTTTCTCAACTGCATCTGAATTACAGTCTGACCATGGGGGACACCTCAACACACCTATGTTTCCGTTCCGTGGTTGGGCCTCCACCACAGATCAGAGTGTAGCTTCTTAGTAGGCAACAAAAGAGCAAAAGGGGTAAGTTGAGAGGGTCTCAGGACTTTTAAAGAATGACTACAGTGAGTATGACACTAGCAAAACAACCTTCACTCATTTCTTCACTTAGCAGAATCTTTAAATTTTTCAAGAATGGGCTCCAGAGTTTTCCTCTCTCTACCATCAAATACCTCTGAATTTCTGAGGTGACCACATGCCCAGTCTCTAAGTACCTGCCGGCAGTGGGGCTGGGCAGCCAGGTAATGCCCTGGCCTGACCATGTGCCTTCTCACCTACTCCCCTGCAGCTGTGAGCTCAGGGCCCCAGCTGGTCTTCAAGCCACCCATCCCCACACCCAGCCCCTGCAGGCCTCCCAGAGATGCTCTGGCTGAAGGAATGAAGGCTGTGACAATTCTTGCGACAGTCAAGCATTCTTTGAACGAAATGAAATCCTAATTAACCAACTTTTTAAAATAAAAATGCACTCATTGTTGCCAATTAAGACTCTGAGCTGAACTCCTTATGAATTCTGTAGCTGTCTTTATAGTGGAGGTGTAGATAAAATCTGATTTCTTTGAGGAAGGCCACAGGAGAACATACTAGTAAGAAAAAAAGCTATAAGCAATCATCGACTAACATTTAAAGTTAAACACATTGATTTTTCAGATGTGCCAAACATATCAGCAGGCTGACAGATCACACCCCCTGGTTTAACTCTTTGTTCTCATGCTTTGCTACATCAATAGGCCTTTCATTTTGCAATTTGAAAATAACATTGCCATGAGTCACCCCTGGATATCAAGTTTCCTTCCTAGTTCTCATTTGTTCTCCCACTGTATTTGCTTTCTGTTAAGGTTTCACTAGGGCCTTACAGTCCTGCCAGGCATTTGGATTAAGTAGGGAGCCATAAATCAACGCTTAAATGAACAACAAAGGATTATTTCAACACAATTGCTCAATGATTCTCATTGAAACATTCTCTCATTTGTGTCTTGTTTCTCAGGTGGGTAACAATTGTGTAACTACTGATTCCCAACTCCTGTTTTTTTGTTGTTGTTGTTGTTATTGTTTGCCAGTGTTGTTCCCCTACTGGGTGATGAGCCTAGATCTATGTATTTTTATGCCAAACACTGTCCGTTCTTGGGAAAAATCTAGAGAAGTTTCTCAGATAAGGGAGGATTTGGGTTTAGGATTTAGAAGGTGGGGAAATTCACAAATGCTAACATTAAAACAAGCTTTCTTGGATTTGGGGAAAGACCAAAGTAGTTAGGAGGATGTGATGTGCTCACTGAGTGGTCACGAGATGGGGAAATGTGGGGAGGCCAGATGCAGGCAATAAGGTCCTAACAGAAGAGGGGCCCCACTGTGGGGAGAAGACACAGGATGGCTAAATGAGAGAGTCTATACTGTATTCTCTGAGGCTGGGATCGTGCAGCTTTCTGAGCTTTGGGACCAACTGCAGTCTGAGCATGAGCGCCCCTGGTGGCCAGGAATGGGATGTTAGGAGGTGGAGAGGAGGGACCACCACCAAAAAGAGCCCAGCTGTGCAGGATGGTACAAACCCTGAAAGAGGTCATAGTAGGGGACAGCTCCTCCTAGGACATAGAAGGAAGCTGTAATTCCCATATTTCCCAAATAGAATCTAGTGGTGAGCTGGGGGGAAGAGGCAAGTCATGAACTGAGGACATTCACTTCCAAGCCTTCAGGGATAGCTACTGCTTGGCAAAGTAACAGAGGACATGCATTTTACTCCGATTTTCTCTAAGGAATAGATTTTCTTTCAAAATCAAAGACAAGGGGAAAAAAATCAAATGGAGCATCAAACCTTAATTTAAGAAACCCATCCATTTCACTATAAATTTGCTAGAGCTAAAATAAATACAGGGCACATTTACTCGATATAAGAATTATATATATAATAAAACCTATCTTCAATGTAGCACATAATTAAATTTCTGCCTTGCATGTTTCATTTGTATTCATTTCCCTCCCAGCCTTGGGAAGACTTCCAAGTCGGTCATAGGGCTGCCGATGTACAGTATGCCTGAGAACCGTGCCCATCATCCTGGATGTGCTAATAAGGCAGGAAGACATTTCCACAAATGCAGTGATCTAGTCTCCAACAGCACACTGTAATTTTAGCATGGGACTTGCTACTAAAAATTCTGAAACAGAATAAGAACGGGACCAAAGACACTTAGCCCTCTTCCCCACAGCTTTCATTCTCAGTTCTGCCTTTAGAGCTCTGCCCCTGAGGAGCTTAGCTCTCGGTTGGTCACCCAACAGGGAAGTGGCCTGTCCTGGAGTCACCAAGCTAAAGACTCTAAGTACTTCATGTTGATCTAGGATATGGATGACAAACTATCTGAACATAAGAATTACAAGAATTTCTTGGAGGGGTGCCTGAGTGGCTCAGTCATTAAGCATCTGCCTTTGACTCAGGTCATGATGGGATCAAGCCCCGCATCAGGCTCCCTGCTCCACAGGAGGCCTGCTTCTCCCTCTCCCAATCCCCCTGCTTGTGTTCCCTCTCTTGCTGTCTTTCTCTCTGTCAAATAAATAAATAAATAATATTTTTTAAAAAAATTTCTTTTTTTCTGAAAAAAACTGCGAGTGTACTTTGGAACTTAGTCTTAAAAATCAGGGTCCTCAACCAAAGACTTAGGCTTTCTTGCAGTTTCTCCCATCACCAAAGGCTAGCTCCCAATGACCCATGGCAGTGATGAGGAGTAAGGAAGGAGGAGGAGGCCAGGGCAGGAAAACTGTTCTCAAGCTCTTCATCTCCTATAAAACTTCTAATAGGATCTGCTGTCAGAAAGCCCCAGAGCCTAGTTCAAGTTTCCCTAATTTTGCTATCCTTGGTCACCTAGCAGGACAGTTGCTACAGAAACAGTGGGGTTGCCAGGAAAACAAGAGGGCAGAAGACTCGGGTGAGTTGACTGGAACCCGACACACCCACTCGCATCTCTTAGAAGTCACAACCACTCATAGGCAGGTCAACTGCAGACTAATCCTCTTGCCTGCATATTTTATGGTTCCTTTAAATCGGAAGCTGCTCCAGGAAAAGCACACCTATATATTTGTTTTCAAAGTGTACCAATGCCAACAGGGCTCTGAGCACACAAACTGCTTGGCAAAACTTAAAAATATACCATAACGGGCGCCTGGCTGGCTCAATCAGTACAGCTTGCAACTGCTGATCTTGGGTTAGGAGCTCAAGCCCCACGTTGGGCATACAGCTTACTGGAAAAATAAATAAATAAATAAACATACAAACAAACAAATAAATAAATAACATCATGAAAGATAACCAAAGAAAATAATAGCCAGACTGAACTTAGATTGTGTGTCCAACACGTCTTTACTTCATACCTGCCTGCACAGGCATGAAATCAACAAGACATAGTTCTGTCATCATCTAAAAACAGCAAACAGTCCCAGCAGGACTGAGGGGCAAGAGCTTCCCAGGGTCTGACATGAAAGCCTTCCACACAAAATACCACTCGTGGGATTCCAGTGGACAACCACTGGGTGGTCAGTGAATCGCCTTCAAAACCAGGAAGGTGAGGTGCTACAAAGACCCAAACCCTATAAACTGTATTTAAAAGCTAAGTAGAGGACATATGATGGCCTCCCTTTGATCACAACCTTACAAAAGCAGAGAAAAAGTAATTATGTCCTGATTTGAGAGTCAGCCAAAGTCCCCTAGCTCTATGACATCGTGTTTTAATGAGGTGGAGGAACTGTGTATCCAGCAAGGGTCAAAGATGACCTTGCAAGCACCTTAGCAGGAATTTTACTTTATTGGATTAATTACAACCATTAACACCCTTCAGCTAGCAGGCAATGGGGTCCTTCAAAAATGGGTCCTAGATGGATCGGTGTGGGCAGGTTCCAGGAGAGCAGGGAAAAGTCAACATCAGAGGGCAGTGCATGGCCCCAGAAGGGAGCTGCCAGGATGTTACAGCCCATGGTCCTTGCAGCTTCTTCACAGATACCAGAGTTGAGTGATTAAGAGGAAGAAGAAGACCAGAAGCAAATTCTGGTGGCTGGCCAGTTCTTGGCCACCAAGAGAGTGATGCATTCCACTAGGACATAAGGCAGGGTTGGGAGAAGAAGGGAGAGAAACTAAGAGAAAGCAACAAGAGATGAGAAGGGAAGACTGAGAAAAAAGTGTGGGGTATGCTGGAAACCCTCTAATAGCCCCATGTCAGAACTACCCCTGAGGGTCTGCTCCCACTTTAAACCGATGGAGACAGCACATACTGCTATCTCCACTATTTTTCAAGTGTGTGTGGCAAGACCATGCCTAAATGGAAAAGCAATCCAAAAAAACTGCAAGAAAGGTAATGAAAAAGCACTTGTGAGACTGTGAGAAGGAAAAGATTCAGGGGCTCAGAAACACCACACATGTCAGGAGTACAAAGACAACGCACATAGGTTCTCTGATACACAGGGACTGAGCTCAGACCCAGCCCAGCCTCTAGGTGCTTCCTCAGACTAGATAGTCCACCAGCACTGTGTGACTGTCCATGCCTGGAGGCAACTCACTGCTCTCCACTCAACAAGACCTGCCCTGGAAGCCAGGGGAAACTGAGGCACGAGGTTGGAGCTGCCAGTGGGCAGGGAGCCACAGCCCTTAGCGGTGCATGACATCACACAGAACTGCACAGGAGGATGGCACCCACTCCGTGCATGTTTCAGGTTTCTCCCCACAGGGCTCCTCTGAAACTGACCAGAGATGGTCAGGAGACAGAGCAGAGGAACACTGTGGCAAAGATGATAGGTCCGGTCCCTGCTTGATGGTCTAAGACACTCAAGCCTAGGAGTTAAAACTAAAACGACTGAGTTTTAGGTTTTGATTTTTTTGGTGGTGTTTTTTCATTGCTGTTGTTGTTGTTTTGTTTTGTTTTAAGTTTCCTCAGTTTCTGACTACTCTCTGGCGAAGAACATGGTATCTACCACACTTAAAAAATAAGTGGGGAAACAGGAACCTCACTCAGATTCTTACAGCGTTAAAGAACACATTTGTAGTTTGGATATCATGCCTTGTTCTGAGTACAAAGCTCTATTTGTTTCTGCTTTGTAATGTAGAGTGTTATGTTCTACCCGTTGCTACACAATCACTTTGAGGAAACATTACTACAAAAATAAATAAGTTTCTTTTTTCATTCAAAGGGAGGGAAAATAACAAGGACGCCCGAAGCACACCCACAAACCTTTTCCAAGAACACTTGCATTTGTTCCTGAGCTGGCAAGAATGCTTTGCTGATGATATCAAAGCCCTTTAATTTATCTACCATCAACCTGACTTAAACAAAATACTCATTTTGTTCCACTTTAAATTAAAACAAGCTAATTTTTTTTTTGGAACTGGGCTGTCTTTATTTTTCTTTGAACACAGGGGAATATGCTATTCTGAAACCTGTACTCTTATTCTCTCTAGACTACAGAAGGGAAGCAAAACACATTATTAATCTCTGAGTTGGATTTTTAGAGAAGATTTTTAGAGAAACTATAATTCCATTTTCAAAAATGACCACAGACTCCCACTTTTGACCAAGATGGAATAAAGGTACAGGACTTACCTTCCTTTGTGAAACAAATGAGAAAGTAGAGCAAAAGACGTTAAAGGAAAAAAAAAAGTGATTTTCCAACATTGGGCCACAGGGACCACAGGAGAAGGGAATAAGCAGGGTGAGCCTCACACCTGCCCACTATATTGTCTGAAGAAAGCTTCCCTGCTACAGATGAGACAGGGAACAAGGTCTCTCTAAATAGGGGGGATGGAGGGGTGGGTCCAGAGAAGCCAAGGCAGCTGCAGTTTGAAGAGCAGAGTGCCAGAGAGGGGAGAGCTGCCCAGAGAGCTGGCTAGTTGTGAGAACTGTAACCCATGTGTTCAAGAAGCTACACAAAAGATTTTGAAAAATAAAGATCCAAATCAAATTTCCAGAGTTGAAAACGACAAAAGTCTGAGATAAAAAGACAAACAAACAAAAAAACCCACTGGATAGGAAAATTGAGAGAGGGGACAATGGAGGGCAGCAGAGGGTCTCTCTTGAGTTTCTCAGCTGAGACTTGAGCCGCGTTGCATGTGAGGAAACTATCCAAGGCCAGGAAAGAGCCCCCTAAAAAAACAAACAACACAAAGGGAAGATGGCTGGAGCTCACAGAAGTGCAGGAACAGTCCTTGCTGTCACAGGCCAGGGTAGAAAATCTCTTAATTCAAAGGACACCAGGTAAAGTAATTTGATGGGTATTATTCTCCATAGCAGAGAGAAAATGAGCCACAAATGGAAGGCTGTTCTGATCCTGCCCCACGAAGGGAAGGTCACATACAGGTAAGGCTCTATAAGACCAAACTGTTTCTAAGTAATTTTTACTAACATCTAAAATATATAAAGAACTCATAAAACTCAGTATCAAAAACATAGAACCCAATTTAAAAATGGGCAGAGGATCTGAGTATACTTTTTTTTTTTTTAAAGAAGACATACAAATCACTAATAGACGTATGAAAAGATGCTCAGCATCACTAATCATCAGAAATCAAAACCACAATGACAGGAGCACCTGGCTGGCTCAGTCAGAAAGAACGTGTGACTCTTGCTCTCAGGGTTGTGAGTTTGGAGCCTCACATTGAGTATAGAGATTACTTAAATAAAACTTAAAAGGAGAAAAACCCACAATGAGGTATCACCTTACACCTGTCAGAATGGTCAGTATGAAAAAGACAACAAGTAACGAGTGTTGGTGTGGATATAGAGAAAACAGAGTGCACTGCTACTACGAATATAAATGGTATAGCTTCTACAGAAAACAGTATGGAGGTTCCTCAAAAAGTTAAATACTGAACTACCGTATGATCTAGGTATTTATGTAAAGAAAACAAAAACATTGGGGCACCTGGGTGGCTCAGTTGATTGAGTGATCCTTGGTTTCGGCTTAGGTCATGATCTCCAGGACGTAAGATGGAGCCCCATATCAGGCTCCATGCTCAGTGGAGATTTTCTCCCTCTGCCCCTCTCCTCTTTAAAATAAATAAATAAATCTTAAAAAAAAAATACTAATTCCAAAAGATATATGCACCCATATGGTCACTGCAGCATTAATTATAATAGCCAAGATGTGAAGGCAACCTAAATGCCCGCTGATAGATGAATTCCCATCTAATATTATTCCATTTTATATATATACTATGGAATAATACTCAGTCGTTAAAAAATGAGATCCCACCATTTGTGAGAACATGGATGAACCTAGAGGGCATTATGCTAAGTGGAATAAGTCAAACAGAGAAAGAAAAATACTGTAAGATTTCACTTACACATGTAATCTAAAAAATAAAACACAAAAGAAAACAGAAACAGACTCAGAGATACTGAGAACAATGCAGTGGTTGCCAGAAAGGAGAGGGGTAGAGAGAAGGGCAAAATAGATAAAAGGGTTTAAGAGATACAATCATCCAGTTAAATAAATAAGTTGGGATATAATGTATACCACAAGTACGATATTCATATAACAATTTTGTATTGTATGTAGATGGTAATTAGACTCATGTTGTGACCATTTCCTAGTATACATAAATATTCACTATGCTGTGAAAAAAAAAAAAGAACATTTGTAGGAAAATAAAAATGTCCCACACTTTGAAATTCAAAACGCTCAACCTCTAATAAAAAATTACCGGGCATGCAAAGAAACTGGAAAATATAAACAATAATAAGGATACAAATCAATCAGTAAAAACAAACAGATCTAGAAATGATACAGATAAAATAAATAAGACTTTAAGTTGTGGTTAACTATAAAGAAGCTACACAAAAGATTAAAAAAAATAAGGACCCAACTCAAAGTTCCAGAGTTGAAAACTACAAAGTCCGAGATAAAAAAAAAACCACTGGATGGGATTAATGGCAGATTAGACATCATGAAAGAAAAAAAAAAAAAAATAGGAAACTTGAACGCATAGCATTAGAAACTAGCCAATATGAAACTACCCAATATGAAACACAGATTTAAGAAAAAATGAATAGTTAGGGTCCACCTGAGTGGTTGGTTGAGGTCATGATCTCAGGGTCCTGGAACTGAGCTCAGTGCTCAGCAGGAGTCTGCTTGAGATTCTCTGTTTCCCTCTCCCCCCTCTCTCTATCCCTCCCCCAACGTGAGTGAGCTCACTCTCTCAAATAAATAAACCTTAAAAAAAAAAAAAACAAGATGGCGGTTAGAATGAGAAGAGCATCAGTAAGTTGTGGGACATCTAGTAACTTAATGTACCTGTAATTAGACTGGAGAGGAGGGATGGAATACAGAAAAATGAGTGAAGAAATAATGACCAAAAATTTTCCAAATTTAATGAAAACTATATAGCCACAGATTCAAAACATTCAATAAACGCCAAGCACAAGGGCAAAAAAAAAATACCCAGGCTCATCTTCTTCAAATTGTTTAAAATGAATGACAGACCACAAAAACAGAAGAAAAAATTCATTAGGTACAGAAAAGCAAAGAAAAAAAGGATAAACTTCTCATTGAAAACAATGAAGCAAAAGGACAGTGGAACAACACCTTTGAAGGAGAGAAAGAAAAACTGCCCACCTGTAACTATACACCTACGGAAAATAAATTCTGAAAACAAAAGAAAAACGAAAACTTTTTCAGACTCATAAAAATGAACAGAATTCATCCCAGGCAGACCTATACTCTGGGAAAGTAAATGGAAACCCTTCTAGCACAAGGATGCCAGATGGAAATTTTGCATATGTAAGAAAGCCACAAGAGGCCACATAAACAGTGATGCATGCCTTCAGATCCACACCTTTGGGTCTGGAGTCCCAAATCCTCATTTGCCCTTTTTTTTCAGCACTATCCATGCTGACTGGGGCCTTTTTGTCTTATGTTTCTTTAAAGTTGCTCTGGAAAATACATGTTTCCTTGTGATCCCTGTAGCTTTCCACAGTCCTAAAGCTGGGCAGATGGGAGTCAGTTACTTCTAAAGATAAATGAATGAGTCTTTTTACATTTAAATGAGGCTACTTTGGATCTCCCTTGGAACTGTTTGTGGTTTGGGAACTCATTTTGTATATAAAAAAAGAAAAACGTTTTACATTTCCAAATTTAAGCACAGAGAGATGATAAAGGTCCAGTCAGCCATAGAGCCTGGAATTCTAAAGTGTGTCAGTCTGGAACCAATGTTTAAAATTTCATGGGAAAAGGCACAAATATTTGCACTTGTTGTCTATGGTATATACCTTCTAAACATGAAATGTCCATCGGGATTGTGAAGAATATGTATGGACAAAGGTTCTCTCAAGAGACTAATAGGTCCCTTTAAGAAAAAAATATATTACAATTGAAATTCCTGCTGTTTGTTAAAATCAGCTTGATTAAATTGAACTCCCTCCACTCCCTCGCATCCTGTACCAACCTTACATCAAAACTACTCGTTAAATTCTATAAAACCCATGCTGTTATACTCCATCAAAACAAAAACAAAAATCAAAACAGATGCCCACTCAATCTAGTTAGCTGATATTATTGATAGGTTGAAATGATCAGTGTTCAAAATGATTGACATAACTTCCAAAACAGGCAAAATCTGTGTGGCATTCTAGAGAGAGGGCACAGGGAGGTAACAGCCCAAATATTGTGGTGACAGCCGGGCCACTCACACACTCTGGGCCTGTTTTCTGATTTTTTTTTATAAGTATATTTTATAAATGCATTCTCATTGCATAAAGTAGGAACTGTGTCTCTCTGTCTCAAGGTTTTATTTTGAACCCTTCTAAAATAGTACCTAGAGAGTAGATAGATAGTCTGTTCCATGGGAGTGCTGAGGTCCTAAACCAGTGGTCAACAATGACCTCTGCCCTCAGTTGAAAGAAAGAGGCTTATAAAAAGACATTTATAAAAATCTCCATGTCTAGCTTATTGTGAAACCCAGCCAACACTGCAACCCCATGGGAACAAGGAGCACCTCATGGGGCTGAGCTGGTTTGCACAGCCATACAGTCATACAGTACCATGTGTGTGTGTGGGGGGGGGGGGTGCTCACCCTGGCCTGCACCTGTGGAGGCTCACACCCTCTCCGAGAGCTTTCCTCTCCTGCTCTACCAGCTTCCCACAGGAGTGGCCAGCCAGCAAGAAGGTAGAAAACTTGAGTGTATCACTTTTGCTACTTAATAGCAGACGTTCTTCAAATTTCAGAATCATAGAAGGCAAAGATTGGTAAGGCTTACCTCTTCCAATTCTCAATGGTTATTACAGGACATGGGCTAAAACCAAACTCAGAAATGAATTCTGCAAAAACACTTTATGTAGCTTTTTTGTAACTCATTATATTTTCTTCACATGTGGAAAGCAACTTTCCCCAAGAAAATGAGATTGTGCTGGAAATGTTCAAACAAAAGACTGGTTTTACTTATTAGCAATTTTAGAGGATATGTTAACCTTACTATGTTAACCTTTCTTAGAATGATACATTTTTGCTTTAGTAAGGTTATAAGCCTTATAAGCCATAAGGCTTTATGGCTCAAACTTGTTTGTTATCTTCATTTCAACTCTTACAAATGTAAGGAAATTTTATCTTTCCCATTCCAGGCTGACAATCTGTGAATTAATCTGACCATTAGGTATTATGAAAGATTTTTTAAAAAGGGAGGAAAAATATTTAAATCTTTTTTAACCAAAATTTTCATAGTAGGGATCTATAATACTTGTAATAATGAACTTAGGAGAAAATTAAAACTATTTCTAAAAGTATGATATTCTATTATTTTTAATGTCAGTAATATTTGGAATTTAGAAATTAAACTGTTTGAAGTTGATAAATAGAACTTGTAGAACAAAGAAAATTATGATGAATAAAGTGATAAATTTTACATTGTTTTTCTGGCTTTATTTTTAAAGCAAAAGTGTAAATATATGGAAAGCCAAACAAGCACAAAGTTTTTCCTTCCTCACTGTGCCAACCAATTTTGATTGGTTTTACGTAAGTTAAAAATGCAGATATCTGGGGCACCGGGTGGCTCAGTTGGTTAAGCGACTGCCTTCGGCTCAGGTCATGATCCCGGAGACCCGAGATCGAGTCCCACATCCGGCTCCCTGCTCGGCGGGAAGCCTGCTTCTCCCTCTTTCACTCCCCCTGCTTGTGTTCCCTCTCTGGCTGTGTTTCTCTCTGTCAAATAAATAAAATCTTTTTAAAAAATGCAGATATCTATTAAGTGATAGGCACAGTAAAATTTTTTGAAATACAGAATTCTGTGTACTTTTTGTAGAGTATAAGTTTGTTTAATATTTCCAAGATACTGGCATTAGTATCACTTTAAAAGATAACCATTGACGATGTTAAAAGCTTGAACACCTCTCTCCCTTCCAGTGACAGCACCATAGTTTTGAGATAGTATATTATTGCAATAAATTAAAAAATAAGAAAAAATGTGGGTTTTGTTTTTTTTTTATCCATATGAATTTCTGAGATCTGACCTCTCTGCAAACTAAAAAGATCTCCACGTTTAAAGTATTACTTTCCTCATTAGGGAGATGAGAGGCTTACAAAGAAAATCCTGTTGAAAGAATGGGTGAGAATTCCTCTTGTAGCTTATACTTTGGGCTGCAAAAGCGTAGGTCCCTATCCTAGAATTTGATAATATGTAAGAAAAAAAATTCTGCCCAAATTCTACAGTTTCACTAGTCTATGTAATCAACTATTTACCATGTAAATTCTCCTCTTTCTCCAACTGTATCCACGGAAATAGATCGGTTTACTAGATTAATTTCCAATTTTGTTAGTATGAAGGTAACTAAAATAAAAATACTATTTATTCACTTGGGCAACTTAATTTCACATAATATACTTCATCTTACAAGAGTCTAAGAATGACTGATAAGATAATGCCCCCAGTGAGAACAACTGCCCAAAAGTACACTCTTTTCCCCAAATGTTCTTGTCCAATCAGATTATAGGCGGGAAGACACTGGTGCTGTGAGTAAAAAGTGACTGTGAGGTTCAATGATCAGTTCAGCTCTCAACAGATGCAGATCCAGCTGGGCACACATCATTTAACCTTTTTCAGGGTCAGATTCCTCATCTCCAAAATGGAAACAAGACAACATGGGGCTCTCTCAAAGATGAAGAGTACTAAAGAATTTGAAGAATTATATGTAATGAAATGCTATGATGATGATAAAGCAAAATGTGGCTTGTAAACACACATTCCTTTCGGTAGAATACAAAAGAGACTCACTTTTCCTTTTCATGAAAAACTAGTTTTAATATTCCAGTAAACTGAATTTCCAGGCAATTTGTTTGAAATAACTGTGAGATAAAGTCACAAATATAAGAAGCCACACAGAAAAATATAATTAATTTATACCATTATTTGATCTTAAATCCCATTAAAATGAACTGTAGGGATAATTTTACATTGCCAATTTATTTTTATGTAAACAATATATAAACAGAAAAATATTTGCTCTTTTTTTTAAGGCTATTTATTTGAAAGAGAGAGAGATCAGGGGGAGGGGCAGAGGGAGAGAGAAGCTGCAGCAGGCTCTGAGCTGTGCAGAGTCCCATGTAGGGCTCCATCACACCACAGAGAGATCGTGACCTGAGCCAAAACCAAGAGGCGGCCGCTTAACCAACTGAGCCATCCAGGCACACCTCTCCTTTTCAAAAAAAAATTTTTAGGTAGGCTCCATGCCCAATGTGGGGCTCAAACTGAAGATCTCAAGCCCAAGAGTCACATGTTCCACCAACTGAGCCAGCCAAGTACCGTCAAATATATGGTCTTTACAGGAGATAACACTTAAAGCAAACTGAAACCATAAAGATTTTTTTAATGTGGAAAAATACAAGACAAATATATGAGAAAATATTTTTTAAAGACAGTGAACTAATAATAAGCAAATAATTTTAAACAACAGACATGAAATAAATAGGCCATACTATGGTGATAAATATATAGAATAAAACTACCATGATTATAAACAAAATAATCAATAAAATAGCCAAATACAACTGTCAGTAACATAGTTATGCACTGACACACACTAGTTCAAAAATCTGGAGGAGGAAGCTTGTACCAGGGAAGGCAATCCATTCACAATAGCATAAAAATTAAATATGTAAAAAAAAATAAATTTAAAAATTGATGTGCAGAGGGGCACCTGGGTGAAGCAGTTGGTTAAGCCCCTGACTCAGTTTCAGCTCAGGTAGTAATCTCAGGGTTTTGAGATGGAGTGAGACTTGCCTCAGGCTCTGCATTCAGCATAGAGTCTGCTTAACACTCTCTCTCCTCTGTCCTTCTCCACCCTCTAACATAAATAAATAAATAATTTTGAGAATTTAATGTGCAGAATCTATATGGACAAAACAACATTACTTTCTGAATGACTTAAAAGGAAATTTGGCTAATACAAAGATCCACCCACCAGTGTCCTGAATGGAAACATTCTATACTTTACCAATGTTGATACTCTCTATATAAGAGCAATCACAACCAAACCTACAAAGGGACTTTTTTTTTGGGGGGGGGGAGGGTAATTTGAAAATATTTCTAATATTTATATGAACAATGAGTAAATATGTGCAAATACTAAAGGAAACTATTGAAGTGATGTGCAAGGTAAGATCAGTGGTCTGAAGATGTTCTAAATTAATACAATTAAAGGATTTTTAATTAGTGAGGAAAAAGGAATTCAATATATTCTTGGAAAAATGTATTATATGCAGGAGAAAAATAAATCACTATCCTCTCAAACTATAAAACTTTGAGAGAAATTAAAACATAAAATCATAAAAAAATAGAAATGAATATAGGTGACTATTAGTATATTTCAGGGTTTGGAAGAAATTTTTAAGTTAAAAAGGTATAACAAAAGCTAAGGATTGATAGGTTTGACTACATGAAAGTTTTCAATCTTTATGTGTCAAAGAAAAAATCACCCTAAAAGAAATGGAATGTAATGACTAACTGGAAAAATACTTGCAACATATATACCAGATAAATATTAATTTATATGATGGGATATCTATATATCTTATAAATTAAACAAAAAATAAACACCATGTGTTTTGTTTTGTTTTTTTAACTAGCAAAGAAACAGATGATTTAAAAACAAGAAATACAGATAGCTTGTAACCTTAAGGAAATAATTTGCAATCTTACAAGCTGTCAAAGAGACACAAATTAAAAGCAAAAAGATGCCATTTTCTCTGTCTTTTTTTTTTTAAGATTTTATTTATTTATTTGACAGAGAGAAACACAGCTAGAGAGGGAACACAAGCAGGCAGAGTGAGAGAGCAGACTTCCTGCCAAGCGGGGAGCCCAATGGGGGCTTGATCCCTGGACTCTGGGATCATGACCTGAGCCAAAGGCAGACGTTTAACTACTGAACCATCCCGGCACCCCAATTTTTTCTGTCTTTAGGTGCAGCCTGAGCAGGAGGCCTCTGTGAACTAGCATTTCAACTGTGGTATCTGACACTGAAAAGGGCTTTGGGGGTTCCAGGGTGGCTCAGTCGGTTAAGCAGAAGAGTCTTGATTTTTTTCGGCTCAGGTCATGATCTCAGGGTCATGAGATGCAGCCTGTGTCTGCAGGAAGTCTGCTTGAGATTCTTTGTCCCTCTCACTCTGCTCTGCTCTTCTCTAATAAATCAATCGTTAAAAAATTAAAAACAAGAAAGGGTTTTGCCCACAAGTCATAGGATTCCCCAGAGCAATATATCCAGAGGTAACAACCAACAGAAAATGTGCACACAGATATATAACCAGTTTAAAAATTAACAAACAATGAAGTAAATGATGACAATCTTTAGAGTATAAATTTTGTAGACCTTAAAAATCATACATTTTCAGAATATCTCATGGCATAGGAACATAATAATGGCGAGACCACATGGGATACAAAACCGTAGATATACTAGAATGTTAAAAATATCTGTGAGTGGAAGAAAAGGTTACACATGACGGTTATTTTTCTTTCTTTCTGTATGTTTAAAATGATCTATAGTTAACCTATACATTTTAGAATCATCATAAATATATTTACAAAAATGTATTATATGATGGTAAGTTGTTATGTAGTGCCTCTCAAAATGCAATCAATGGTATGTAATAATTTATATTCATTTCAGTATTATAATTTCAACCTGTCTATGATTTGGGGAACAGCACGTGAATTTTACTTACTGGTCTATGTTTTTCTTTCTATGCTGACCAGGCATGTCACAAGGTCCTGACATGCCTTTGCATAACTCACAATAAGGCTATAAGCCAGATAATATTCCCATTTTATAGAAGAACATGGACTTTAAGTACCATGCTCAAATTAATTAGCCTCTAAGGAGAGTGGAGCCAAATTTCAGGTCTTCTCCACTCCAAAGGCATACGAACTCACATCCCCTCTCTCTCACACATAGAACCTACATCTTAGAAAATAATGTCAGTACGGAAGATCGTCTTACCTATAACAATTTCCTCTCTCCTTTTATACTTTACACAATACAGTGTATTGTCAATTCACAGTGAATAAAAGTTTAATGTTTAACTGTGGTAAACCCAAGTGTAAGCCAAACTGACTTGTTAATTCTAACCTAAAATAAAAGCAAATCTGAATTTCTACATGATGTCTTTCTTCCATTCGATTTTCCATCTAGTTGTAACTTCTACCTTCCTTAAGTTATGAACCATTTAATCTAAAAAGGAACCCCTGAAGCCCCTGCAATATGCAAACTTTGATAAGTTAACCAATTTAAAAAAAAAAAAAAAACATTTTTGAGAGGGAGAGGGAGAGAGAGCATGAGCCAGGGGAGGGGCAGAGGGAGAAGCAGGCTCCCCACTGAGTAAGGAACACCACATGGGACTCGATCCCAAGGCCCTGAGATCATGACCTAAGCCAAAGGCAGATACTTAACTGAGACACCCAGGCACTGATGAGAAAAAAAAGCTCTTTTTTTTTTTTTTAATTAACATATCCTAGTAGACTTCTAAATTTAGAAACCTCAAGAGTGAAAGAAAAATTGTGATTTAAGTTTGGAAAAGCCTACTATGTTCTTAGGTTAATGAAGAGCTTACTAACTAAAGAAAAATTCTAACTTCAATAGTATACATTAGCAAAAGGGAAAAAAAGTCTTCTGCATCTCTATTATATATTCATAACTGTATTAGTAATGATAATGACAGAGATGATTGTTTATCTTTTATAGTTTATGTGAAATTTTCACAAAGCATTTTCAGAAGAATTGCATTATATGCATTGAATAGAGGATAAAACTAAAGCCAGCAAGGCAAAGTTACCTGCACAAAGTTCACACAGCTGGTCACTGAAAGCTTTAGGACTTTCTCCAGATACCCTTGTACTTCAAATGCTCGGCCAAATTGTTTGTAAGTGCAAGATTTGCCCGGGTAGTTACTATACAACTTATCCAGAGCAGAAAAGCATCACCTGCATTAAGTCAACATCATCGATTTTCAATTTATATAAGGCAAGCAAAAAATTTCCATAGCATAACATTGCTCACAACCAAAATATTGTAATGAATTCATCCTAATAAATTCTTGACATTGGGGTTTTGAAAATAAACATAATAATAAGCAAACTTTAAGGTAGCACCTTTCCCAATTTATCACTATAACAAAAAAGGAAAAAATTTAATTTAATGTAGCTACTAACTTTACTGCGTTCCTGAGGTTGGCAAACTTTTCTGTAAGGGACCTAAGAGTGAGTAAAGGTTATAGCCCATAAGTTAGTTGTCTTTTGCATCAACTCAACTTTGCCACTGTAGCACAAGACAGCCATAGAGAGTATGTAAACAAACAATACGGCTGTATTACAACAGAATTATGTTTTAAAAAAATGGGTCATAGTTTGTTCACACTCCTCAGTTGCCAGTAATTTGCTATTAGGCAAATTTCCTTGTGTATGAGCCTAAAATTTATAGTTATCACTCTTACTTTTGGAGAGAAAAGATAATTTTGCTAAACTTAGAATCAATTAATTATTCTTTCTTATATTGTTAACATTCTTACATTTTAATAGATTTTAAGAAAATATTTTTAACATCTTATGTTTAGGTTGTTAATACAAGTGATAGAGTGAAGGCTTCATTTTCTCCTCCATGTTAGAGGAAAATTCTCTCCTCTAGATAAGCAATGAGAACACTGGCAAAAATTGTCAAAATCAACTCAGATCTCTAAAACTAATCAAATGCTAGCAATAATCTGGGAAAATTTATTAAAGAAAAATGTTTGAAACTCAGTAAGAGCACTTTCCCTACTCGTCCCTATTCCCCTCACTCTAACTTCATAGTAGCCCTGACCACACACAGAAAGCCAACAGCCTGGCAGCCCCTGGAGGTAAGGGAACAAAGGCGTGCCCCCAGAGCCCCATTCTCACAAGACTGTCATTATTTGACCTGTTTGCTCCCTGCAAGATCCCACTAACAAAGCTGTCACCTGAAATGCTTTGGAACTCAGTCAATGTAAAAAGTTTTGTTTTCTTATTTGTTTGTTTGTTTGTTTGTTTTTCCTGGAGGTGTTTATTAAAAACAATTAAAGGCAACTGTATAGGCTGTCTCAGATGGTAAGAGTTGGAACAAACAATGGGATGACCAAAAGCTTAAAAAAAAGAAAGAAAGAAACATAAAGAAAAAAGAAAGGAAGGAAGGATGGAGGAGAGGAGAGGAGAGGAAGAAAGGAGGGAAAGAGGGAAGGAGGGAAGGAGGGAAGGAAGGAAGGAAGGAAGGAAGGAAGGAAGGAAGGAAGGAAGGAAGGAAGGAAGGAAGGAAAGGAAAGGAAGAAAACAAAAGAGGGAAGAAAGGGAGGGAGGAAAAGAAAGAAAGAGAGAGAGAGGAAGGAAGGGAAGGGAGAAAGGAAGGAAGGGAGGGAGGGTGGGAGGGAGAGAGGGAGGGAAAGAAAGAAAAAAAGAAAGAGAGAGAGAGAGAGAGAGAGAGAGAGAGAGAAAGAAAGAAAGGAAGGAAGAAAGAAAGGAAGAAGAGAGGAAGGAAGGAAAGGAAAGGAAAGGAAAGGAAAGGAAAGGAAAGGAAAGAAAAGGAAAGAGGGAGGAAGAAAGGAAGGAAGGAAGGAAAAGAAGGAAAGAAAAAAAGAAAGAAAAAATATTGGGGGAATGGGACAATAAATGCCTTTGAAAAACTCCAACAAATTCCTGGGAATCTGAAAGCCCACATGCATGCATAGAATGTGCACATGCCCAGAGCTATGTGCCTTGTCAGAAAAGACCTAAGAACACCTTAAGCTCTCAACTTCTGACTGTGAAGTTCTGAATAAGCAGAAAGTGAAGGCCAAAACAGGGTAAACTGCCCAGCTAAGTGTTAAAGACATGAATACAGAGGCCACCAGCAAATACTAGGGGACTGCTCAATCATTACCTGACCACTAAGTCAGCAATCAAGTAATCTTCACTGGCCATACAGAACAAGATTTTAGAGAAGAGGTTCAGAAAATTCACTAAGCAAACAACAAAGAGCAAACAACAACAAGCTCTGGGTAGGAGAGAGAACTGTATTTCTGGAATGTCCACATTATATTCCTTAAACATCATTTTCAACAACAGCAACAACAACAATCATGAGACATGCAAAGAAACAAGAAAGTACAGCCCATACACAAGCAAAACTGTCACCAAGGAAGCTCAGATGTTGGAATTATAGGACCAAGACTTTAAAACAGCTATTTTAAATATATTTAATGAACTCCAGGAGACCATGTCTAAAGACTGAAAAGAAAATTGAGAATGAAGTCCCGCCAAATAAAAAATATCAGTAAAGAGACAGAAATTATTAAAAAGAACCATGTATGGGGCACCTGGGTGGTTCAGTTGGTTAAGCAACTGTCTTTAGCTCAGGTCATGATCCCGGAGACCAGGGATTAAGTCCCACATCGGGCTCCCTGCTCTGCGGGAAGCCTGCTTCTCCCTCTCTCACTCCCCCTGCTTGTGTTCCCTCTCTGGCTGTGTTTCTCTCTGTCAAATAAATAAAATCTTAAAAAAAAAAAAAAAAAAAAAAGAACCACATAGAAAATCTGGAATTGAAAAGTATTATACCTGAAATGAAAAACTGAGGAGCTCAACAGATTTCTGAGTAGATAAAAGTATCAGAAAACTTGAAAACTGAGGTGGCTGGCTCAGTCATTAAGCGTCTCAGGATCCAGGATCCAGTCCCCCAGCAGGCTCCCTGCTTGGTGGGAAGCCTGCTTCTCCCTCTCTCATTCCTCCTGCTTGTGTTCACTTTCTAGCTGTGTTTCTCTCTGTCATATAGATAAAATCTTTAAAAAAAAAAAGAAAGAAAACTTAAAAATAGGTCAATTGAGATCATTCAGTATCAAGAACTGGGAAAAAAAAAAAAAAGGAATAAGTACCAACAGAGCCTTAGAAACCTGTAGGACACCAGATGTATGGAAATATACAGAATGGAAGTCTCAGCGGAAGAGAGAGAAAAAGGGAAAGAAGGTACATTTGAATAAATAATGGCTGAAAACTTCCTAAATGTGATGAAAAACATTAATATACACATAAGAAACTCAATGAACTACAAGTAAGATAAACTCAAGAGGTCTAAACACATCATAATCAAATAGTCAAAAGTCCAATGCTCCACTTTTAAAAACAAATAGAATCTTGAAAGCAGCAAGATAGAAGCAACTCATCTCAGATATGGTATCTTAAATAAATGTTAGCAGCTGATTTCTCATCAGAAATCATAAAGGGAGTTGAATAGTATAGTCAAAGTGCTGAAGGAAAGGCTGCCCTCAACTAAGTCTGTATATACAGAAACTATCCTTCAAAACCGAAAGAGAGATTCACATTAAAAAGCAAACACAAACTGGGAAAATGTATCACTTGTGGACTTCCCTTACAAGAACTACTGAACAGTATCCTTCAGGTTGAAATAAAAGCACAGTAGACAGTAACTTGAATCCACATGAAGAAATAAAGAGCATCAGTAAGATATCTACTATGTAAACATAAGACAGTATAAAAGTAGTTTTCTTTCCCCCCTTAAGACACTATAAAATAATACTTATAAATCTGTGTTGATGAGGTGCCTGGGGGGCTCAGTAAGTTAAGTATCTGCCTTTGGCTCAGATGATGATCCCAGAGTCCTGGAATCAAGCCTCATTGGGCTCCCTGCTCAGCGGGGAGCCTGCTTCTCCTTTTACCCTCCCCACTTGTGCGCTCTCTCTCTCTTTCATAAATAAAATCTTTTAAAAAGAACACACAAATCTATGTTGATGGACATATAAGGCATAAGTATATAATCTGCGTAGCAGTAGCACAATGGAGGGAGAGAAAATGAAGATATTAAGGGCAAAATTTTTATAATACTGTAAAATTAAGATAGTATTAATCTGAAACAGATTGCAATAAATTAGGATGTTAATTTTAATACACAGGCAACCACTCAGATATTAATTCCAAAAATAAATATATTTTAAAAATGACAAGGAGATAAAAGTGGTACACTAGGAATTATCTATTTAACAAAAAATAATGCAGTAATAGAGGAACAGAGGAAAAAATACAGAAGAAACAATGAAAAAATATAGCAAATGACATACTTCAACCCTGCCTCCTCAGTAAATACATGAAATGTAAATGGATCAAACTCCCTAAAAATAAGAGATTGACAAAAAGGACTCTTCTTTTTTTAAGACTTTTTTTGTTTATTTGAGGGAGAGAGAGAATATACAGAGGGAGAGAGAGAAGCAGACTCCCTGCTGAGCAAGAAGCCTGACACACAGCTCTATCCCAGGGCCCTGAGACCATGATCTGAACCAAAGGCAGATGCTTAACCAATTGAGCCATCCAGGTGCCCAAGAAAATGGAGTCTTATTAAAAAACATGATCTACTTACATGCTACCTATAAAACACATATTTTAGATTAAAAAACATAAAAAAGTAGAAAGCAAAAGGATGGAAAAAGATATAATAAGCAGAGTTGGGAGTGGCTACATTAATATCAGAAAAAAATAGATATAAAATAAAAATTGGGGGGCACCTGGGTGGCTCAGTTGGTTAAGCATCTGCCTTTGACTCCGGTGTCCTGCACCAGGCTCCCTGCTTAGTAGGAGTCTCCCTATCCCTCTGCCCTCCACCCCACTTGTGCTCTGTCTCTCTCAAATAAATAAATAAAATCTTAAATAAAATGAAATAAAATAAAATAAAAATTGGTACTAGAGAACAATAGAGCTAGATGATAGAGATAATGATAAAAATAGAGATAATGATAACTGGATCAATCCATTAGGGAGTCATACAATTAGAAATATAAATGCACCTAACAAGTTGCAAAACACATAAAGCAAAAATTGACAAAACTGAAAGATGAAACAGATAATTCAATGATAATATTTGAAGATTCCAATAATTCACTTATGATAATGAATACAACTATTAGAAAAACAACAAGGAAATAGAAAACTTGAGCTAAAATGTATATCTATACATATCTATCAGACAACTATAGAATATATTGTTCAAAAACAAAATACAACATTCTTCCCAAGTGCACATGGAACGCTGGGCACAAACCATATGCTGGGCCATAAAACAAGCCTCAAGAATTTAAAGGACTGATATCATACCAAGTGTGTTCTCCAACCACAATGAAATGGCACTTAGAATTCAGTAACAGAAGCAAACTTGGAAAATACATAAACAAGTGGACCTTAAAACAATACACTAGCCAACGTATCAAAGAGGAAATCACAAGGGAAATTAGAAAATACTGTGAGGTAAATGCAAACAAAAACACAGCATACCAAAATTTATGGGATGCAGCCATAACAGTGCCTAGAGGGAAATTTAATATTCCATGTTTAATATAATTTCTATATTTCTTTTCAAATGTAAGCATTTCTATTTAATTAAGTTTTTTTAATTAAAGATTTTATTTCTTTATTTGACAGAGAGAGATATCACACATAGGCAGAGAAGCAGGCAGAGAAAAGAGAGGGAAGCAGGCTCCCCACTAAGCAGAGAGCCCAATGTGGGGCTCCATCCCAGGACCCTGAGATCATGACCTGAGCCGAAGGCAGAGGCTTAATCCTCTGAGCCACCCAGGCTCCCCTAATTAAAAGTTTTTAAATGTAATTTAATAAATACACAGTATTCCAACAAATGAATTTACCATAATATCTAACTATTATGCTAATTTGGCAGCATTATGTTCCTTTTTTGTTATCATAAAAATTGGCCACTTTTCAGTACTTTAATCTCTGCATTAATGATTATTTCCCCCAGATTATATTTGTAGAAATGGAATGTGCACTAAATACAGGTGTTATGGCTGTCAGTATCTGGTAACTTTATTTGTAAAGCTATGTTCAACATCGTATTTAGTGATATAAATGTTTGGGAGAAAGGATGGGTGGTAAGTATCATACATACATTTATAGGAATCAACATGGTAGGGGAACCTGGGGGGGTTCAGTAGGTTAATCATCTGCCTTCAACTCAGGTCATGATCCTGGGGTCCTGGGATCAAGTCCCACATCTCCCACATCAGGCTCCCTGCTCAGTGGGGAGCCTGCTTTTCCCCTCTCCCTCACCACCCAGCTCATGCTCTCACTCTTTCTCAAATAAATAAAATATTTTAAAAAATCAACATGATAAAGAAGGGGAAGTGAAACCAGTCGTATTACTTCCTATCCCATTTTTTCTTATAAGAGATGCTGACCAAAAGAATGTTTTTTCATAAAAAAATATTCACACAAGTCTGAGATAAGGGAAGGGTGTTGGCTCACACCTCTTTATGTGTGGTCAAGATCTCAACAATGACCATGAGAACCTCTGACAACACCCAATGAGCAATGACTACCACCAGGCTTTGCATTTATTCCACCAAAACTTATACTAAGGAGGTAATATCGGTCCCATATTAAAAATGTGCTAAAATAGAGTACTCCTTAAATATATATTTCAGTCAAAGTATTTCATAACTGGGTCAATGAATATTGAGTGTGTTGATGTTCTTTTTTCTTTTAAATATACTCATACACACTGGGGTACCTGGTGGTTGTCACTTGAGTGCTGACTCTTGGTTTTTGCTCAGGTCTTGATCTCAGGGGTTGTGGGATGGAGCCCCGATTGGGCCCCTCTCTCAGCAGGGAGTTGGCTTGAGAGATTCTCTGCCTCTGCCCTTCCCCCCTGCTCATGCACACATGCATGCACATTCTCTTTCTGAAAATAAATGAATAAATTTTTAAAATATATGCATACACATATATCCTGAGCATCATTTAGGAGACGAGCATCAGTCTACTCTAGGAGTCAGATGTACAGTCACACAAGAAACGTTATTGCCCCTCTGAAGTTTACATTATAATGAGAAAGTAGGATTGCAAAACAGGTAAAAGGGCAGATGGTGGTAGTGCTGTCAAGACAACCAGACCAGTATAAGGACAAAGATAAGGTGATTAAGGAAGAACTCCTTGATGATATGACACTGCAGTGAAGGAGTCCTGGGGGAAGGTTCCAGAAAGGATCTGCGGCAGGGCACTGCCCGAAGACCAGTATGGTGCCACGTAGGAGCAAGGTGGGAGGGTGAGCACATGACATGACGGAGGGAGACAGCAGTCAGCAGATACAAAGACCTGTAGGCCCAGGAAAGGGCTCTGGGTAGGGTGGGGGGGGGCAGGGAGTCTTCTGAGCAGAGGTGTGTGTGATCTGCGTATATATATATATACATATATATATATATATATATATATTTGACAGAGAGAGACAGTGAGAGAGGAACACAAGCAGAGGGAGTGAGAGAAAGAGAAGAGATTTCCCCACTGAGCGGGAGGCCCTACTCAGGGCTCCATCCCAAGACCCCGGGATCATGACCTAGCCAAAGGCAGACCCTTAACAATGGAGCCACCCAGGAGCCCCAATCTGCTTTATATTTTAAGGCAGCCCAGTGGTATCTGAGTGGATGGTACATGGTATGTGCTAAGGCAAGGATAAAGGCAAGAGCTGCTGAGAGTAAAGGCAGAAAGGCCAGCTAGGCCACCAAAGTCAGTCATAACTGAGGGGAGGCAGCTAGGTGCTTAGGAAAAACCAGTGGGAGCTATGGGTTAATCTACCAACAGCACCAGGCATGAAGAGGCGTCACCCCAGCACACAGTTATACAAGGGATTAACTGTAGGAAAGAAAGTGCACAGGGCAGCTCCTGGCCCCTGAGCCTACTTCCTCACCTTTGCCTCACTCATAAGGCGTCCCTAGACACCACACCTCTGCCTTACTGAAGCACTACTTGCTCTGTATTACCCCTCTCCTCCTCTCACTGTGTGCCTGGGATCTTAAGTCCAGCACTCTAAGACTGTGACTCATTTTCCCACACCCAAGCTGTCCCAGGAAGACATGACACTCTAAGACTATATCTTTTCATGTTAACTACTAGAGCCTTAGGAAAAAAAATCAGCTTTGGGAAACCTGTCACCTGATGAGAACTTCAATATCTAATAGCTTACGACAACCAGTATTTCAAATTCAAGGAACTCATCTCCTCAGACTTACGAAAGGCACCAAAAAAACAATGAGCTGAGCTAGCAGTACTCTTGAAGGGAGGCATTAGTCTTCCTCTGGCTTCACAGTTTCAGGTCCTGCCAGACTTTCCTTCAGCTGACTGCCCATCCACATCATTCAAAGCCAAAAGTATATTTGGAGTGAATGACGAATCTGCAATGAACGCAAACAAAACTAGCTACAACTCTCGGCCACCCACCCACCTTCCCCACCACACCCTGTCCTACCCTCATCAGACGGGCCAGACCCTGGCCCTGACCCAGCACCCCTCTACTTTGTCTGGATGTCTGGAATTGCTGCCCACGCCCTCTCCCTTCTAAGGAAGCCCCACTCATTCCAAAGCCATGTGTGGCTCGGGGCGTCCATAGACTCCTCCCATACAAGCTACCCATGCTGCAATTACACGTTGCTGAGTAATTACTATAATTGTAATGGGTTTTGCATGTTTAGGTTCCCTCAGAAAAAAATGCCAGATTTATTCATGGACACAGTTAATCTTCTTGATAACATTTTCCAGGGGAATGCTGTGGGCAGGCAATTCCTAATAGGGGATGGAACCACATTTGGGAGTTGTCTAAAAATACTCAGTGTGTACAGATGTGAAAGTAAAGCTGACCTAGCAATATCCTGGAAATATGTGGCAATCAGTGAGACTGCCTTCAAGGGTTCTTTTCTAATACTGTATGGATAACTGTGCCATGTTTTCTGAGTTTCTATTTATCCATAAACTCTAACTGAGCTTATGTGATATTCAAGGCATTGTGCTGGGCATGGGGTACTGTGACACTCTCCTTAAACACAGGTCCCTGTGTGTACCATCTCACTGCCGGATCCAAAAATCCAGAAGAAACAGAAGAAAAACATTGTCATGGATTTCCAAAAAGCCATACAACTTTCTGCTAATAAGATCTCATTTCTCACCACCAAAATGGAATCCTGAAGAACGAAAAAGAAAGAAAGAAAGAAAGAAAGAAAGAA
>PITA01010751.1:0-70231 GCA_004023965.1 Spilogale gracilis | reverse complement strand
GGGATCATGACCTGAGCCGAAGGCAGTCGCTTAACCAACTGAGCCACCCAGGTGCCCCGAGGGGAAATTTTTTATATTCATATCTAAGAGCTCAGAGAACTTCCTCCTTTGGGAGCTGCCTTCCATCTCCTTATCCATATACTCTTATACACTGCACAAGATTTATTTTAAAGGCCATTTCTCATGAAAAATTTCCTTACCAATAATTCATGTACCAATTTACTAACATTAAATGTTTAAATGTTTAGCATGAAAATGGCAGTTAGGGGTTTGTATTAATAAAATGACAGTGTTGCCCACTCTTGTTTTAGAATTAAATGTTTCATTCTTTTCTTTACCTTCTTTCTCCAACTACTGTGGAAATGAAAGGAGAAGAATTATTTAAGCTCTTATTTTATATTTGAAAAGTATACCTCAGAGTTTTATCTGAACTGAAGGGGGTAAAAACTCTAGGTACCAAATAATTGCTTGATTGTTTTTAAAGCTGACTTAGTGATTAATCAAGAAGTTCCTGAGAACTTACTGTCTGGCTGGCAGAATAAAGAGCACACTTCCTACCATGTAAGGTTTACAGTGTGGGATGAAATAATTTTATGAATAAACATTAGACCAATGGTAAACATTAGAAGACTAGGACAATATTGAGTGTAGCTATTTATACACATGTATCTTTCCTTGGGCCTGGTCCACCATTTCCAGTTGCCCCAACCTTAAAGATTCCTTAAACATGTGTTGACAGTGAATAAATCTAGTCCATTATTATATTGGGGTACTCAAATAATTTTTTAAAGGTTTTATTTATTTAACAAAGAGAAACACAAGCAGGGAGAGTAAAAGAGGGGGAAGCAGGCTTCCCACCGAGCAGGGAACCCAATATGGGGCCTGATCCCGGGACTCTGGGATCATGTCCTGAGCCGAAGGCAGACGCTTAATGGTTGAGCCACCCAGGTGCCCCTCAAAGAGTATTTTTTAGAAAGGTAGAGTGTCTGTGCTTTTGAGATTCAATAAACCTCAGCAGAAACCACACAGAAACACAGAATATGAGAGTAGGAAGGGCCTCACAGAGCCCACTTCAGGGATCTGGACACCATGACCAGCAGCCCAGAGGTTAGGACCTGTCCTCAGCCTTAAACTCAGTGTAAGAGGGATCCTCGAACCCAGACTTGGTGACTTCCTAAACACATCATTGCATACCTCTGAGAGTATATACATACATTTCCCCCTGCCACTTTAACCTCCCTGTGTTAAGAGAAGACAAAAAAAATGGCACATTTCACTTCATTGTGAGATGATGCTTATTGGGTTGTTGTATTTACAATAGAACTTCCATTTCAGTGACTCTCTAATCCTGATAACCATGTATGCTTTTGTGTAGAATTACATTATGCCACTTAAATTTTATACTGGTACAGTATGCTTTTAAAAGTATATTTGGCTTTGTGTGGTATAGGAGAATGGTCTAGTTTCATTCTTCTATACGTAGCTGTCCAATTTTCCCAGCACCATTTATTGAAGAGACTGTCTTTTTTCCACTGGATATTTTTTCCTGCTTTGTCAAAGATGATTTGACCATAGATTTGTGGGTCCATATGGGGGCTCTCCACTCTGTTCCATTGGTCTTTTCTCTGTTTTTGTGCCAGTACCATGCTGTCTTGGTAATCACAGCTTTGTAATAAAGCCTGAAGTCAGGTAATGAGATGCCCCAGCTTTGCTTTTCTTCTTCAGCAATTCCTTAGCGATTCGGGGTCTTTTTTGGTTCCATATAAATTTTAGGATTGCTTGTACCAACGTTTTGAAGAATGTTGGTGGGATTTTTATCGGAATGGCATTGAAAGTATAGATTGCTCTGGGCAGTATAGACATTTTGACAATGTTTATTCTTCCAATCCATGAGCATGGAATGCTCTTCCATCTTTAGGTGGAGCACTGGGTGTGGGGAATGGGGAATGAATCTTGGAACACTGGAAAAAAAATTTTAAGTAACAATAAGAAAAAAAAGAAAAAAAAGTATATTTGGTTCACATATCATCTCTTACCTATTTTTAGTTGCTGTGGTCTCACTCTGTCTTGATTTCAGAGAACACTGATATATTTGTATGATTTACCAAAACTCCAACAATCTGTACTTTGAGTGAACCCACCCATCATAGGAGATGCCCTTTCAAAATTGTGTTGGCTTACAACTATCTGTACCGAGCTTTGTAAATCATCACTATCATTTTTAATAAGATTAATTTTTTAATGAAGTGTTTTTAGTGACCATCTAAGTTTTCAAATAATCTAGACAGAACAAATGAGTTATGATGTGATTTTCCGGGCTAAGAAATTAAACAGGCTTTTCAAGTGTCTGTCTATGGTATGATCCCAAGCCAGATCCTAGGAGCCTGAATCTTTTCAAAATGTTTCTGAAATTAAGTAATCACGTGATGGGGGCACCTGGGTGTCTCAGTCATTAAGCATCTGCCTTTGGCTGAGGTTATGATCCCAAAATCCCGGGATCGAGCCCTGCATCAGGCTCCCTACTCTGGGGGGGAAGCCTGTTTCTCCCTCTCTTACTCCCCCTGCTTGTGTTCCCTCTCTAGTTGTGTTTCTCTCTGTCAGATAAATAAATAAAATCTTAAAAAAAAAAAGTACTCACATGATGGGCTATACTCTTCATGTTTTAGCACTCACCACACTGTACTGTACTGGCTTCATAATTGTTACTCTCCTGTCAGACTGCAATCTGTGATCTCAGACAGGCTTACTTGTTACTGCTCTAGCATTTGCATCTCCAACAAGCACAAACAAATTTTGTTGTATTAATGAGGACTACTTTGATTGGTGATAAGATTTTACCTATTTAGTTTGCATATTTGTTGGGGCATAATGTGATTTGAGTGGCCCCATATTTGTTAATCAAAAATAATAATACTTTAGGGGTGCTTGGTGGCTCAGTTGGTTGAGCATCCAACTCTTTCTGCTCAGGTCATGATCTCAGCGAGGTGAGACTGAACCCCACGTCAGACTCCGTGCTCAGCAGGGAGTCTCCTTGAGGCTCCTTTCTCTCCCTCTCATTCTGCCCCTCCCACCTCTCTCTCTCTCTAGAATGAATAAATAACTCTTTAAAAAAATACTTCATGTGCGTTTTTTCAGACTTATTTCTTGAATGATCTAAAAGTGTTGGAAGCTATCTAGAGTGTCCAAAGGACAGCACTAGCTAGCTCCGCTGTAAGGTGGATTGCTTGGCAGAAAGTCTGCTGATGTCAGTTTCTGAGACCCTTCATGATACCAGGTGGCATCTGCACCTCAGATTATATGAAAAGTCTATTCTATATACTCTATTTAAATTTGTCTCAAAAATGTTTATTACCACTTAATATTAATACAAGTACTGCATATAATTTGCAAAAGAAGTATGAATTGGGGGAGCACTGCATTTTTTGTGACAAATATAAGAATGTGATCTTAAAAAGAATTGAATGTTACTGCATAAGACTGCCATTAGGCTATATAGAGAATGCCAAGAAAATGTGAAATACTGAATGTTGATGCACGAACACATTTCCTCTTCATTGATATAAATACCAATGATGTAAACCATGCATTTTTAAAAGATTATTTATGTATTTCTTTATTTGACAGAAGAGAAACACAGCTAGAAATGACAAGTGCAGACAGGAACAGAGTAGAAGGAGGAAACTACAATACAGGTGATGTAGCAAGCCAACAGAAAAGTGAAATTTTCCAATAATTTGGAAAGTTTTCCTAAATCGATGGACAAGATTGTTAGTAGGACAACTTGTTGGAAAATTGCTAAATGGAGCCAGGGAGGACAGCTGGAGTATGGAGATGAGTGCTATCAGTAGCAACAATGGAAGCCAGAAGACTGGAGACTATTATCCCCAAGGAATCAGAAAAATATATTTTTTAAAAGGTTTTATTTATTTGACAGAGAGAAACACAGCTAGAGGAGAGGGAAAACAAGGAAGGGGAGTGAGAGAAGAAGAAGCAGACCTCCTGCCCGGTAGGGAGCCCGATGTGGGGCTCGATTCTGGGACTCGAGAATCATGACCTTAGCCTAAGGCAGACACTTAACGACGGAGCCACCCAGGTGCCCCAGAAAAAATAATTTTTTATCTGTAATTTATTACTAATGAAACTTTAAAGAAGGACAGACTGGAGATTTTTTTCAAGTAACAGTAGCGAGCATTTCATATCAGATCTGTACTAAATATGAAGTGATTTCAAAGGAAAGTCCAACATACAAGGAGGAATAGCGATTCAATAAAATAGAAAATGCTTGTGTGACTGTTAGCCAACATTCACCATATGAAATAATCATATTTTATAATTGATGGTGGAAAAATAAGAGAAATTAGTGTGTAACCAACAAGGTTGAGACATGACTAGCTAGCATTAAAGAAATCTGGGTAACTTTACTCAGAGCTGTATAAAAAGATTACTTAACTTTAATATTTAAGTGAAATATTCATGTTATATTCTCTAAGAAAACAACGTATAGAATAGAAACAATGTTTAAATAACACAATGTGGAGGGAAAAAACTTGGATTTTTAAATGAAGTGATTTAACTACTAAACATGCAAAATTGTAATACAGACAGCAGACAGAAGAGGGCAGGGTATCCTTAGTACTGTGTTGATAATTTCTTAAAATTGTGAAGCCAGTCTAATATTATCCCTGAAACCGTATGTTTCTTGTGTTGTGCCGGATTTTAGAGATACTAGGTTTAAAAAAATACTGATGACATGATTTACTTTTTGTTAAAAACAGAAATCTTGCATAATATTATATAATAATATTCTAGGCAAAGAAATGTACATATTATTAGTCTTTGGGTTAAGGAAATGTATTTAATTTTGTTAAATACATTTTGAGAGTCATTTCTCTTTACCTTGAAAATAATTTTGAAGTTTCTTGGTTAAGAAAGAGAAAGAAAAAGTTCGTAGAAAAAGATGGAGAGAACCCCATTTTCCCAAGTTAAAGATAACTCCTTAATATGGCCAACATTATCTCTGGATGTGATTCTTTGGTTATATATTTTCCTATCCTGTAAATAAGTTAAACATTCTTTAGGATTCTTACTTCTTTACAACAATTTTGTGGTTTAGTGCAGATAAAAATTAGTCTTATATCCTGTTTAATTGTTTTAATGTATAGGAAATATTGAAATGCTTCTTTCTAAATAAATGAGATGTTTTATGCTGCTGCCATCTTTATATTAATTATTGTAATTAAAGTGTCAAGGTACAGCATGTAACTGGACTTTGGTGTTCTCCAATTAGTCACTTAGGATAGCTTTGGTTATCCTCTAGTAACAGGTGACCTAAAATATTGGTAACTAGCAGGAACAAAACTTTAATTTTCATTCACTCTCCATAGTCTCGTGGGTTGGTCTAGTGCTGTTCCATGTTGTCTTCACATCGATGGAGCCCTTATCTCGAATATTCTAGTCTTCTAACAAAGGAGTAAAGAAAAACTGGCAAACTATAGCGTCTCTTAAATTTCTACTTGCAAGCGACACATGTTGCTTCTCAGTTTTCACGAGTCATATGACAAAGGTTGACATCAGTGAAATGGGGGAGTATAATCTTTCCCAAGAGCTGGGCTACAAATATTTAGAAAAAAATAACACAATCTGTTATAGTGTCCTTATGATATTAGAAATCCAGCTAAAATTTTAGTCAGTTTGTGTAAACTACTTAAATAACTTTTGTTCTTCTTAATGTTCTTGGGATTTAGTCTTTATTTAGTCTTTGAGAAAATATTTAGGAATCTAGTGAGTGGACTATTTAGAAATGCTGAACACTGATGGTAAGGAAAAAATTTTAAAGGTCCTAAAAAATGAAATGGTAATAGGATTATGGGTTGACTTCGCTTTTTTGCACTGATGGGCTGGCAAAGATTCAGAACACTGCATATCTTCTTTACCAAGTTTCTGGTGAAAGAAATGATAGGTCCGTGAAAGAAACAAGAAAAAAAAAAAAAGATATTTTTCTTTGTAAAAGTAAATTATAAGTCTTAGAAGGCTACCTCATGTCTTAAATCAACAAGATAACTTTCAAATTTTTTCATATAAATTTCACAATAGCCCTGTAGTTAGCTGCTGATTATTAGTGCCATTTTCCCACGAAGCTTCAGATTTAGAGGGAATGGCTCAAGGTCGTTCAACTGGGCCATAGTAACATTAAGACTGAGAGTTTAAATGTCTGATTCCTTTTCTTGTCTATAGATCTCATAACTTCTCAATTATTTTAACAGTCTTTTGCAATCTTGATTCATTCTGTATTCATGGATGCAGCTTTCAAATGAATTCTACTAAAGACCTTACTATTAAAAAAATCAAATAACTGGCACTGCTTGTTGAATATTTTTCATGCTTCTTCATAAATTCCAGAAAAACTAAATATTACTAAAATATCTTTTCCTCACAACTTTGAATTTTAAGCAATTTAAAATGAGTTCAGCTATGTTTCCCAATATTACTATACTTATGAGACAAATTTTCCTAGAGACAATAATTTTGAAATTAATAAAAAAGTATTTGAGGGGCGCTTGGGTGGCTCAGTTGGTTGAGCGACTGCCTTCGGCTCAGGTCATGATCCCGGACACCCGGGATCGAGTCCCACATCACGCTCCCTGCTCAGCGGGAAGCCTGCTTCTCCCTCTCTCAGTCCCCCAGTGTTCCCTCTCTGGCTGTGTTTCTCTCTGTCAAATAAATAAAATCTTTAAAAAAAAGTATTTGAGGCCATCGAACTTGTTAAACTAAATATTTCAAAACAAAAATGGGCCCCAAATCATCTCCTTCTTTCCCCCTCCATTTTAGAAGGCCAAGTATTGCCCAGATTTGAGGTCTGCACATCTATCCTGACAAAATGTGGCTAAATCCCATTTTGTTAGGAAAGCTACCTCCCTAGTTTATGCTCTCTGGGAATCCAACTGGTTTCATCCAGCAGATCATAGTAAGTGGCAATACACGTTAAATGGCCAGTGTCCTTCGAACAGGACTGTATAAAGAGGCAAAAGAATACTTGAGAGTAAGTGAACCCAAACTGTGGAAGAAGCACACTGATTTTATTTCCTCTGTTCTTCAACACCTTAATTATTACAGGCACAGACTTAGTTTGAGTCTTGCTCTACAATGTCTTGGTGAAGGGTCGTCAAACCCCAGCCAGTAAACCCACCACCTGTTTGGGTAAATGGCCACGTTCCCTGGTTTGAGAACTGTCTGCCTGCTTTCGTCCTCAGCAGCAGAGACGAAGAGCTGTGCCCGAGACCTAATGTCAACAAATCCAATATTTACCCTCTAGCCCTTTAAGAAGTTTGTCGACCTCTGTTCTAGATGCACGATCTTGGCCAAGCTACCTACATGTCTGGGCCTCACTTTTCTAATTATAAAATGAATAAACATCTTTACCAAGTTGGGTCCATATGAGGATTAAGTGAGTCCCTCTGTATGAAAACTTGCCATAGTGTTAAGATGGAGACGAAGTGCATCACAAAGACTCATAAAACCATAATCCTATGCAGAAAACATAAAATAACCTGTATTTCCTCTCCACAAAGGAAAGAATGTGAAAAACTCATGTAAGAGCATAAATCTCTGGTTGTTCGGTGAAGGGTCTGGATTCTTTTTGCATTGTTTCATTTCTGCTCAGTCTCTTTTCTGGGTCCCATGTAATTCTAGCCTTCTGCAAGTCTCTTTTGGCCTGTCACTTCTTGTAGCCAGTCCTTCTATATTATTTGTGGAAAAATCTGCACGTCTACATCTGGAATTGCTCAAAGGTCACTGTAAGTATTGCGTCCTTATTAATGATTTGTTCCCTTCCAAAAAGCTTTGCAAAATGCCTGCAGCCAGGGTTAGCTCTGAGAACTACTTCCCTCTGTTTTCAGGGACTCACCGTTGTGCTCTTAACTTGTCTTCTCAGGGGAGAAGAGAAAGGTTTTCTTCTATTTGCTATTAGGCATGAAGACATGTCATGAATTAAGACAAGTCCTTTGTTGGGAAAAAGTAGTCCAGTCGGCTGCTATGTTTAAATATTCCTGATAGGGGCACATTAGGGGTTTTCTGTTTTATAATTGTAGGTCTAATATCAGACAAACTACAAAATATGTGAAAATATGTTTCTTCTGCTTTGTGATTTTCGGTATTTCCTTAAATTACTGTTTTTCAGATTATAACTAAAATAAGCACAAATTCTAGTAAATTTAGCAAATATAGAAAGACATAAGAGAGAATTAAAAAATTTGCTCTAATTCTTTCCCTAAGTTGTGACACTTCTTGACACATATTTATATTATTTAATATTTTTATTCCTCTCCCCATACATACATTATAATATATATACTGATATATCCTACCAATGGTATGCTTTATTATATCTTATATCTTGTTTTACTTGATAAAATTCTATGAATACCTTGCCATGTCATTAATTTTTGAAACACAATATTTTAGTCTGTGGAAATGCCATAATTTATTTAAACACACTCCTATTGGAAACTTTGGGACAGAGTAAATTGTTACAACTCGTCTAGAGGGTAATTTATTAATATATTGCAAAATATTAAATTTAGATACTCTTTAACATAGAAAATTGCATTTCTGTGAATTTACCCTAAGGGAAGTAATAGGGCAAACTCACTCAAATATGTGTACTGAAATGTTCATGTTACAGTGGAAAATAGTGAAAATAATTTTGCAACCTCAATGTCCATCAGTAGAAGATGACATAAATAATTTATGGCATATACTCCCGTGGAATGCAATGTGTTTAAAAGAGAAAGAAAAAGAGCTCATTTTTACTTATGTACATTAAAATTTATTTTTAAGTGGAATAGAGAAAAGTATAGTTTGTTTAGTAGATCTTCATTTGGTAATATACACATATACACAATATAAAAATCTGGGGGCGTACACTTCACAATATCAACAGTAGTTGTCTCTAAGTACTGGTAACACGGGTAACTGTTTCTTTTAAGTTCTTCCTTTGTGACATTTGATTGTGATCCATGGTTACTTTTGTGAACAGAGAAGAAAGAAAGATAACTTCAAAAAGGAAAAAAAAAAAAGATTACCAAGATACTCTTTGCAAATCTATGTCAGTCTTTCACAATAATTGAGAGTGTATCAGAATTGAATTTTACTTCTTAGTGGAATCTTCACTTTTTTTAGGATCCATAAAACTTTGTAATTTATTCTACTTACAGTTCAAAGGTACTAGGAAAATATTTTTATGCAAAAATTGTTGGACTTACGGATGGATGGGGATATTAGGACTTCTCAAATGGAATGGACAGTCTTATGGCTAGAAGAAACTGCTTCTTCCTTTAGCTTAATATGATTTCTCCAGAAATTTCTCAGTCCATGGGATGAAGGAAGGTGATAAGGGGAGACTGAGCAGGAGACCTCATATTCACATTGTTAAGAACTCCTAGTACCAGGAGAGAGGTTTTACGACTTTTCCCACTTCTTACTTATTTTTGTTCTCTAGGTAAATAATTGGGCTAGGAAAGTATATATATATATATATATATATATATATATATATATATATATATATAATTAAAATAAATAATTATTATGTCTCCCAGAAATATTGTCTTATTTTTGATTCATCTCTAAATAGCTTTTGGACTAATTCAAGTTCTAAAATTCAAACGAAATACCATGCATCCTTGATAAGAATTCCAAATTCTAATTCTGTTTTTGGACATGTACTCATGTCTAGGTATCTGTGTGTGTCTGTGTGTGTGTATAAAATGTATGTCTGTGTCTATACACACACACATGTAAATGTATTTGATCTTCAGAAATGTGAAACTTTATATCAATATGCTCTCCCTCCTTCTAGACTTGTATCATGGTATTTCATAATATTTTAAGGAAAAATAAATTTCATTGTTTTCCTTTTCATTCCTTTTATTACCAGTATGGTTGCATATTGTTTTGCTTTGACCAGTTTACTTTACAATTTTGTTCCAATTCTTGCCGTTTTCCTCTATGAGAGCAGGAGTTGGCAAATTATGGGCTGCAGGCCAATTCAACCCTGATCTGTTTTTGCAAATAAAGTTTCACTGAGACATAACCAGACCCACCATTTATATATCATATCTGTGTTTTTTTTCCTGCTACAGCAGCAGGGGTGAGTAGCTATCACAGAGATTGTATGACCATCAAAGCCTAAAATATTTACTCTCTGATTTTCTCTAGGAAGAGTTTAAGGGCCCCTCCTCATGTTTTAGAGGTCTAGTTTTTAAGACCTGCTTTTATCAATTTGAATGAGCTCTTTATTTGGTAAGGATTTTAACTCTTGTTTTAAATAGTTCTGGCAATTTTTTTTTTTTTTTTAAGATTTCATTTATTTAACAGAGAGAAATACAGCCAGAGAGGGAACACAAGCAGGGGGAGTGAGATAGGGAGAAGCAGGCTTCCTGCCGAGCAAGGAGCCCGATGTGGGACTAGATCCCGGGTCTCTGGGATCATGACCTGAGAGTTCTGGCAAATATTTTATTTCAAGTGGTTTTCCTGCCTGATCAGGCCCTGGCATTTTCCTCTTCTAAGGGATTCCTCTTCCCTCCATCTATCACACCCATCGAGCCTGGGGTGCTGAATGACACATGCAGTGTTCATTAATTTAGAAGGTCTGCTGTCATCCTTTTTACGATGATCGTGGGTGGGCCAATTTTTTTTATATGGCTTGTCACTTTCTCACCAAAATTTTCACAACCTTCATTCTTGACCTAGATTTTAAGAAATATCCATTTCTGTGAATTATTTAGGATCCTTCTATTTCTACCAAACCTTGATATCCTAGCCATGATAAAGTTTGATGCTATAAAGCATTGTTTTACAGGGACCCCTGGTTTTATTAAAAATAATTTCTTTGGGCACCTGGGTGGCACAGCACAGTCGGTTAAGTGGCCAACTCTTGGTTTTGGCTCAGGTCCTGATTTCAGGGTCATGAGCTGGAGCCCCGTGTTGGGCTCCATGCTCAGTAAGGAGTCTGCTTGGGATTTTCTCTCTCCTTATCCCTCTGCCCCTCCTCCTGCTCTCTCTTTTTCTCCCTCTCAAATAAAAAACAAAAAACAAAAAACAAAAACCAACCTTTAATAACACTCTAAATCTTTCCTGAATGTTTTTATATGGTTTTACTTTTTCCTTTCTACTTTTCATTCATTTTTCTTCCTCCATTTTTTTCAGCTCCCCTTATTATTCCTGCTACTGACTGCTTTTATTCAATCTGTTTTCCCGGTTGGATCATTAGTTATGAGGGAGTCTTTTTTTTTTTTAATAGCCAGTTAGATTGTCATGTAATTTCTTAAAATACTTATTAGTCCCTAGGTATTTTTATACCTGAGGAAATGGATCAAACTTGTGCTCCCCAATTATACATAGGATACAATCGAATACTTAGACAAATATTTCTCCAGCATGGTAATCAAAAAATGTTACTGTGGCTTCTCTGTTTTCATATTTATCTGGCCATTAAACATACAAAGAGAGAGAAGTAACTAGACTCCATGACATTCAGTTTTCTTCTCCTTCCCTTCCACTTCCATGTAAGTTTCCATCTGCCTTGTCTTTAGGGCAGGGTCATGTGTCTAATTGTGGCTGTGACTATGAGAGGAAGTGACATTGTCACTTCAAGTCTGAGGTATTTAAGCATGATTTTGAGTTCCTCTTGACCTGACAACATTGGGAGCCACAGGCTGAGATGGAAGAGCTATAGACAGTGTGACCACCAATAGCCTGGTCCCCGAGGGACTGTATGGAGGAGAGTTTCCTCAGAACTTGTCCATTTACCTGAATAAAAAATTGGCCGGGGTTGTGATAAGCCACTTAGATTCTGTGGCAAATTTGTATGATTATAGAACCTCAACCCTTCTCATCAAGATGGAAATTAGTATTAGACATGGGATCTCTACTATAATTAAATACTTGGTATGCACTTGAAAGGTGGTGAACAGACAGTAAGAAAAATGATCTTGGAGGCGACAGAGAAGAAAATGTATGTCAGAGAGTGGGAAAACATTTGGTGAAACCACTGTATGTCAGAAATTGGAAGGCAGATTGTATGCTTAGGTAAATTTAGCTCCTCAGTAAGAGGTAAACACAGAACCATAGTAGTGTCTGCTAACTGCCTTGGCTATACTGGACAAGGTATTATGAAAGTAGAAGTGAATTCAGGAGAGAATTGGCTGATTCACAAGCAGGATTGAGAAGAAATAAAGGGGATCTAGAAATACAGATTTCTACAGTATTGGAAAAGCCAACTGCTTCTAGACACAAAGAGAACAAAAGAAAGTTTCTGTTCAACAAAGGCCTTCAGCTGAGTACAGTATTTAGGGCAGAGAAAGTTTTGAAAGTGAAGCCTTCCTATCTGTTAGTACAGATGAGCTTTAGGTAGCCACCATCAAATTGGTAGGAAAAGACAGGGTCCAAGAAAACAAGGCACTACTGGAGATTTGAGAACTAGGTATTGTATTTATTTTATTTTATATTTTATTTTATTTTATTTTATTTTATTTTATTTTATTTTATTTTATTTTATTTTATTATTTTATTTATTCATGAACAACATAGAGAAGCAGCGGCAGAGGGAGAAGCAGACTCCCTGCAGATTAAAGAGCCTGATGTGGGACTCGATCCCAGGGATCATGATCTGAGCCGAGGGCAGATGCTTAATTGACTGAGCCAACCAGATGCCCCAAGAACTGGGTGTTTTAAAGTGTGGGTAGGGCTACTGCACATGGAACAGACTGGAAACAAATGGAGAAAAAGCCTCTCAAATATTTGAGAGAAATGCACTGCCGAAGAAACCACCAGCCCAGACTAATGACACCTTTCTATGAAGCTCACACAACCTCCTGTGAGCTAGGAGACCAAGGAAGCTGAGCAGCCCTGGGGACACTCATTTTCACGTACAGTCAAAGAAGGGAATAGAACTAAAAAAGACTTGTGTTAGGGTGGAGACTAAAGTCACACACAGCTAGGGAGCCTTCACTCCGCACTCAGCAGGACCTCAGGATTTATAGGAGCTGCTGATTATGTTCCATTTGTCTTCTTTCTAAAAGTGAATGTATTATTGTAATTATGCTGACCCCGTCACACCTTTGTGGATTGATTGTGTGCATGTGTGTGCACACGTGTGTGTAGGAGTGGGTAATTTGGCTTTTAATTCAGAGGTCTCCAAGACAAGAGAAACCACATAGGAGCTGAAACTTTATCTAGATGGGCTAGACTGGATGGGCTTCAGGCTGTCTCCTTGGGGAGCTGCTGAGCATGTGTTATGTGTGGGATGAAGAGGGAAGTGAGTATTTACTAAAGAAAAGGTGAAAAAGGTTACTAGTCTTTACCATAATTGATTATTTTCCCTGTGCCTGATAATTTCCCAACATCTCCTGGAGTTGATGCCAATGAGCTGTGAACAGAAGGATGTGTTTTTCCTAAGAGTGGCTAAGTTAGTCTCTCAGCTCTTTCTCCCCTTGCTCTGGCAAGTGCAGAAGCCTTGGGTAAGATCAGCCTACCCAGGTCAGACTTACACTGTGTGCAAGAAGAGAACTTTGTGCTGAGCCCCTGAGATTGGGAGTTAATTTTTTTTTTTTAATAAATTTTGCAAAGGTTTTCTAGTTGGCAAACTTACCTGGGGTAGTCTCCACTAAACACTGGTGTAGATCACTTAAATAAGAAAGCAAAAGAGGCCCAGAACAACAACAAAAGATCCTGCTTATACTTGTCTGAGCTAGAAAGCTGAAAGCTCCCGTGCACCAAATTCTACCTGCCTCGAACTGTATTTCATGCCCCCTGACAATTGTTCTTAAATCACACGGAGGTCAATTATTTGATTCTAAAGACATCTCATTTTTTAACACTTTGGCCGCCGTAGAAGGCTGATTAATCCTGTACGTCTTCTCTTTTTACTACTGGTATTGGTTTCCATCTAGAATTATGGACAGGTAGAAAGCTACCTAGCACGTGATTTAATTAGGCCCATCTCATTTTCTAAGTTAATTTATTTTTACCTAAGGACACCAGAGTAATGTGTTAAATATTTTATAAGAATCTGAACAAGCAGCAGTGTTTATGTTAGGGAAATAAAGCATTCGCTTATTAAAAAGATTCAAAGGACATAAATCTACCATTAACACCAATAGAAACTGTGTGCAGATTTAAGGTTTAATGGTGTGTACCTGTTCCCTGCACCAGAACATTAATTTTTCTGCTTAATTAATGGTACGAAGTTTTTTGTTTTTCAATGTTTTACTTATTTCTATGACAGAGAGAAACACAGCTAGAGAGGGAACACAAGCAGGGGGAGTGAGAGAGGGAGAAGCAGGCCTTCCACTGAGGAAGGAGCCAGATGTGGGGCTGGAACTGGGGACTCCAGGATCATGACCTGAGCCAAAGGCAGATGTTTAACGACTGAACCACCCAGGCACCGCTAATGGTGCAAAGTTTTAACGAAGTGTGGCGCTTCCTATCAAAGGAAATGAGAAGGCTAAGAGTGGATGGTGTGCATGAAGGGGAACTTGGGAAACTGAAGCACTTTTCCAAGAGCAATGAGAAACAAATTCAATGGTTAAAACTGAACTTGAACAGGCTCCTTAGGAAATGCACAGACATCACTTGCATTTACATAAGTTATAATTTCTCACTGTTATATATAACAACGTAGAGATGGTCAAATTTCCATATTTGTGAGTTAAAATGTACACATGAAATTGCCTGAATAAGAATTTCCCCAAGGTTCTTAAGTTTCATTTGCTATTATGGAGTCGTCTTTTCTTGCTTAAACTCAGCTCTCACTTTAGAGTCCATCTTTCATCTATCTCTCAAGCAGACTCAGATCTATTCAACCTGCCTACAAAATATAAGACAGATGGAAAGAAATGATCCACTAGGAAGTCTACTTGGCGTGAGTACTGCTGTTCACATCTTAGAGGACTGGAAATGGGTCTGACTTTGAAGTCGATGAAGGACTGTATGACACTTAGAGAAAATAAATCTCTCCCCGCAACATTGATCCAGAGCTTGAGGGTCTTCAAACTCCATGTAATAGTGAGTTCAGTGATGCTGTATTTGCAAGGTTCATGTTTCTAAGTGAAGACTGTTTACTACAATTAGGTAATATGGTTCTCTTCTGGTCAGAGAGGCTCTCTAAAGTGAATTTCAGGGGCGCCTGGGTGGCTCAGTTAGTTAAGTGACTGCCTTCAGCTCAGGTCATGATCCTGGAGACCCGGGATCGAGTCCCACATCAGGCTCCCTGCTCTGCGGGAAGCCTGATTCTCCCTGTCTCACTCCCCCTGCTTGTGTTCCCTCTCTGGCTGTGTTTCTCTCTGTCAAATAAATAAAATCTTTTAAAAAAAAATAAAGTGTATTTCCCATGGGAAAAAGGAATGAATATTATTCATTTTTAGGAGTAGATTTGTATTACTGCTTTGCAATCTGAATTGATAAATGAATTTCAAAACCCAATATCTATGCTAATAGTGATTATAGTATCAGATCAAACACAATATCTTTTTTTTAATTCCACAAATTACTTAAATTGCAAGTCATTTATGTATATTTCCTAGTGAGATAGAATGGGATCCCACAAATTCCCAACTAATAATATTACATTAAAGGTAACTGTTGAGAAGGTTTAAATGAATTTCTTTGCTCTTGTAATAAATGAGGTTCAGTGATCCACAGCCCTTAGATCATGGAAAACAAAAGCAACATCATATTGGAATTTGGGACAAATATTTTACCAAAACTTTTTACTCTAAATCTTAAAATTAAAACTATATGTAAGGATAATAAATAAAAATAATAAAACTATATTTAAGGATAATTAATGAACCTACTAAAGAAACACTCCACTGAGCTAACTTTAGGTGAGTGATAAATAGTTAAAGGTTTAAGTCATCTGATGCCTAGAGTAGTAAATTTTTAAGAAACTAGTATTAGCCTTCTTAGATTCATCACTTGAGCTTTTTTAGGCAGAAAATTTCCCTGTATTTGCACAAGTTTAATGAGAAACATCTCTATATTTTTAGAAAACTTGAGATAGTTTCACTTTCAGGGCTGTGTAATCTGCGCTCCAAAACCAAATAGAGCCTCTTAACTGATGAATTTGAATATTGCAAACATGAATACAAATGAAAACTTTTCTCTCAACCAGCTCTTTCTGTTTAACAAAAAATAAGCAAAGTAGCATGCTTGTTTTTATTTAGAAACACTATCAAAATTAAAACCAGAAAAGCAAATACCAGCTATGCCTTGCACTGTAAGCAATTTCTAGAGCAATTCATGGAAAAAAGAATCTGGTATAATAGATTACTTGAGAGGTTTAGAATTTTTATGTATTTACATGAATGAGAAGTGCTAAAATGGAAATACATTTTTAAAAGAGGTTTTTTGCCTTAAAACTCTATGCCCGTGGGGCTCCAGGGTGGCTTAGTCAGTTAAGTGTCTGCTTCCACACAGGTCGTGATCCCCGGGTCCTGGAGCTGAGCACTGGGCTCCCTGCTCAGGGCGTCTGCTTCTCTCTCTCCCACTGCTGCTCCCTTGACTTGTTCACTTTCCTCTCCCCCCGTAAGTTACTTAACGCTCCTGCAGCCTGTCCTTCCTGCCCTTAGCTAACAATATGAGCTCCTTTTTCATGTTGTTGGAATATTTTTAAAAATATATTTTAGATGGCTTTAGGTACTCAATTTAAAAGAATTTCATTGCTCAAAACCAAGTACAGGACTCTGGTATATTTTTAAGAGACAGTAGGATTTTCATAAAAGTAACCTAAGAATCAGTAAATAATGGGAAGAAAACATTTGAGGCATTCCCATTATTTAAGAAAGAGAAGTTCATATTGCCACATGTCACTGAAGGCCATTAAAAATATTTACGTTGAACATTGAAGAAAAATTTTTCATTATGAAATATATCATGAGCAGAGTAGTCTTTGTCTTTTTTGATAAGGATATTAGCAGAGACAGTAGAAGTATTTAGGGTAATAACATCTATTGAGCACTTAACTGCATACTAAGCACTATGCTAAATGTTTTATAAAAATTCACATTTAATTCAGTCCTTCTACAAATCTGGAAATTGGTTTTATCCTCAAATTTCACATTAGGAACTGGTGTAGAGAAGTTTACTTGTCTATGATCACAATTCTGGTGAGTTATAGAACAGAGACCCAAGCAGGCAAGCCAATGAGTTATTAAATTCCCTAGGTCTTTAGATTTTTCCTATGTATAATGATGATAATAAAGGCCATCTCTTATGAGGTTTGTAGTAGAAAATGAGGTAACGTGGGTGTGTCTGGGTGGGTTAAACCTCTGCCTTCGGCTCAGGTCATGATCCCAGAGTCCTGGGATCAAGCCCCACAGAGGGTTCCCCCCTGCTCAGTGGGGAGTCTGCTTCTCCCTCTCCCTCTGCCACTCCCCTGCTTGTTTCCTCTCTCTGTCTCTCATACTCTCAAATAAATAACATCTTTAAAAAAATTGTTAAGATAAAAGAAGATGAGGTAACATATTAAAGCATATTCAGTGAATGTTTAAAGAACATGTTTTATCCTCCTTAATCAACTGTGCACATATGGCTAAGACTTTGTCATGTATGACACTGCATTTAAATTATGTGTATAATCTATTATTAAACTCTGAGATCCAGGAGGAGTTGCTGGAAACATGTTTTAGTCCATCCATGTTTCCTTATCTTGTACCAAGTATACACTCTAGGACTTAGGAAACATGCAGTGACTGTTGCTTCAACAAGAAATGAATAGGAGACAGGACAAGGAATGCAACCCTCTATCGCTGGCTGGAAGCCAGCTGGACAATTTGGTTCAGATTTTTAAATGTCCTTATTCTTTGGCTCAGCAATTTCACTTTTAAAAATGTATCCCAAGGAAGTAATGAGATCTGTGTATCAAGATGTATTTTCAACTATCATCAACACAATCTTGTCTTCAATAGGAAAAAAATTAGAAACATCCTAATTGTCAATTTAAAAATTGTGCAACAGGTCTACAACAGAATAGTGTGTAGTTATTAAAAGTGACCTATAAATACTCTTATTAGCATCAAAAGAGTCTCATGATATATTTGTTGACAAGTGTAAAATGTTGCTTATGCAATGATATGATCCTTTTTCTATAACACACACATACACATGCACACATGCATATTATAAAACTGCATAAATACAAGAATGAATAATGGTTATATCTGGGGAAAGGATCACAGGCTATCTTCATTTCCCCATTCTTTGCTTTAATGCTGTGAATTATTTTGTAAAAAGCATATTTTTATAATTGAGAAACAATAACCTTATTTTAAGAAAAGAGTGACGTCCCCAATGCCTGGATTTTTGACATAGGACCTCAGCAGCAGGTTTTAAAATAACTTCTTAAAATAGTTGTTTGGGGTTTTGAAATTATTACAAACAAAAGCCTTTTTGGTGAGTGGCATCTTTTTTCTCGCTTTTACAAATAACTAAACATAGGAACCATTTTTTTATTTTTAATTTTTTAATTTAACTAATTTTTAAAATAATAATTTATTTTATTTTTTCAGTGTTCTAAGATTCATTCTTTATGCCCCACACCCAGTGCTCCATGTAATTCGTGCCCTCAATACCCACCACCAGGCTCACCCATCCCTCCACCCCTTTTCCCTTCCAAAACCCTCAGTTTGTTTCTCAGAGTCCAAAGTCTCTCATGCTTCATCTCCCTCTCTGATTTACCCAAGTTCACATTTCCTTTCCTTCTCCCACTGTCCTCCATGTTACTTCTTATGCTCCACAAGTAAGTGAAATCATATGATACTAGACTTTCTCATAGGAACCTTTTAGTCGTTTCTCAGCTTGCTTCAATTCTACTCTTCACACTTACCTGGGGTCAGAGATATGGAACTTTGAATCACTGAGATAGGAGATTTATTAGGGTGACTTAATGATGGGGAAAGCCAGTGGATCTGTTTGAAAATTTCTCTGTTGGATAGAATCCCAAAGTTCCTTATTCTGATTTTTTTAAGATACAAGTACACATTAATATTAAATGGACAGATTTATTTTTGACTATTCTGGAGAAATATCGACAATGGAACACTTGGTTCTAATCAGGTTGGCTGTCAGCCCACTGTAGGAGGAGTTGTTTTATAAAAAGTCAAAAACAAAACAAAACAACAAGAACAACCTACTTCCATATCCCATCCATGGAGAGATAGGAGCCTTGACAACTGTTATTTGCCACAGTGGACAGATGAGATACAGGAAGACCAAGAAGAGGAGCGGTAAACATGGAAAAGTGTGCATATGATATATATGAGTAAATGTGATTCCAGAGATCAAAATTGAGATCAAAATATGGGATTTCGGGAAAACTAGCCTCATGGGGGTAGCTGTATTAATATTTTTAAGCATTCATTTATAATATGTAGCAGTTTTAAGTAATGACAAATGTGTCTCCAGTGGCAAAGATGTGGGTAAAATTGAGCACGATTGCCCTGTCTCTTGTCCTTAAAGTGGATTTCTTTCCTGGCTTGTTATTGCCTATTACGACCTTAGCAGTCGAGCATTCCAAGATAAAATGAAGCAACTGAACACAGAGTAACAGTAAATGTGGCTTGGAAGAACTTTTTGCAACAATGGTGGTTACTGTCTGCATAATTCCATTTTTGTTGTCAAAGACTAAAATTGTAGTTTTTATAAAACTTGTTTTTCTCATGGAGAAACTTTCTATATGAAGAACTAAAAAAAACCTTGTTTTGGTTATTGGACCTGTGGGATCCCATACTGGAGACCACCAGGTCTCTTTTATTATGTGAAATAAGTAGGATTTAGCCTACAGGAAGGTCTGTGATTATTCAGCTCCTCCAAAAGTAACTCCTGACTTTGATTTTGCAAAACACATTAATATTAATTTTGTTGCTTGAACATTTGCTTTTCATATAACTGAATCCACATGCTTGCTTAAGGCCAACATATGCTGTTTATTATGCAGGTTTATCTGTTCCTGATGATATAGCACATAAATCAAATCTAAATTAAACCAACACCACTTCTCCCCTGTGCCATGATATTTGGAGATGAGATTGTTTGCTAAGGAATCATGTGGGAGAATAAAATACCTTTGCTTATTGAATATGACACAATATATTTAGAATCCTTTGTGAGATATTCCAATTACACTCAAGAGCAAACCCATTACGATCAGGAACTTTAAATATTTCCATCGTAAGTCCTCTTGTTTACGGGGTTATTTAGCTTAGCTTTTGAAATATTTCTAGTAGTTGCATATAAGCTTACAAACAACATGGAATTTAAAAAACATTAAATTGGCTTGGTGAGACTAAGGTTTTTTGTTTTGTTTCATTTTTTACTTGTTCGGTTGGTTTTAAAATCTGGGATGGAGGAAACAGCATTAATAAAATACGTGTTTAAAAAAGCTTGGGGGCCATTTTTACTCTTTTTGTCTTTAACGGCGTAAAAATGTAGGTTACGACAACATTCAGAGAGCTGTTGGGGTGTTTCTACGTGAAAATGGTCTATTAATTCCAGGACTGAAGGACTATGGGGAGACATCTTGTTAGTGATTTCTGAAATCATCTTTAAAATGAACCACTTACTTTTATATTTAGCTGTACTGAAGTGAACTTTTTGTGATAATTTCTCATGTTTCCATATCCTTTTTGTAATGTGGACTGTTTATTGACTTTGTAAATACAATATACTCTTCATTGGAGATCACAAGCCTGACCTCAAGACTCTAAAACGCCCATCTGAAAGACATACTGGCCAACCAGCTTCCTAGACAGACTAGCAGATTTAAGGCTCAGTTCAAAGTTACCTTCTGCAAACAGCTTTGCTCTATTCATTTGTTCTTCAAATGTTTGTGCATTTGTTTGCTTTTTCTTTCTGGAGCTGAAATTTCTCTTCCCTGCCTGTCAATTGTCCTAATAGTTTTTGTCTTTACAGATTGGTTGCAAGGAATGGACACATTCATGTTACCTTAGACGTACAAGGGGGATTATTATGAGTCCTTATGGCCCGCAAATGGGAGCTTCTCAGGAATAGAGGAGGTGTTCTGCTTCCTGCTCCAGCTTGCTCTGGGCTCTGTGGTTTCCCTCTTCTTGGCATTCCTGTCCTCTCTCCTCTGACTAGCCTGGGCTTGGTGAACTACAGCTCAGCTTCTCTACAGCCTCTGGTACTGGCCCCACTCCTAGGTTTCTTGCTTCTAATTCCCAATATAAGACCAATCATTTTCCTTTCCTTTAAGAGGTGTGCAAGTCTGTGGAGTGTCTCTCTACAGTTGTCATCACTGGCCCTTGGGTTGGCCTCTCTTATTAGAGAAATGAGACCATAATGCATATGTCTGTGAATATTATTGTGTGAACACCTAATGGTGGAAGGTGGATATTTTGCTTACATATAAACAGATATGTTTATTTTATTTGTCTGTAATTTGAGTGAATGTACAAAAAAGAGTGTCTAGGATCTCTTTCTACTAAAGATTGTCAGGAAACTGGAGAAAAAGCATAACGGTTCAACAAAATGCACTGGGGCTAAAATGTTGCCTTCTATTCTTTGAAACAGGAATAAAAATATTTCTACCTGAATAATTGGCAAGAGACTTAGTATATCAGAAGGCTTTATGTTCTGGAGAATGCAATCAATGAATGTTGTTAAGTCCTTATCACATCTGACCTCTTTGTATTTGACAGTGTTGACCACTCTTCTCATCTTGACCCTTCTTTCTTCCTTTTACCTCTATTTCTTCTCAGATTCCACTGTTGGGTTTTTTTTTTTCCCCATTCTTCAAGTATTTGTATCATCCAGGCTGTTGTTCTTGGACATGTTTTTAATTATGCAATCATCCTAACCAACATCATTCTTTGTCATGGGAACATTATCAGCTATAATCATGAAATCTGCATTTCCATCCTTAACCTATTTACCAAGTTCCAATTTACAGGACATTTCCAGCTGGCTACTTACAGGCATATCCAAATCAAATTCTTTATCTCCACCTTTACCCTGACAATATTTCTGATTTTTTGTATTTCTTATATCAGCAAGCATTTCCAACTAACCACCCAAGGAGAAAGAATAGATAATTCTCTATTTTTTTCTTTTAGCTCCCAGCCTGAATCAGTCATCATCATGTCAATCTACTTATTATTATCATGGCATAGAACTTGCTCATTTCTCACATAATTCTTTCTCCTGATTTGAAGATCATTCTCTATTCTATGAGCCTGTTGCTTCCAGAATGAGTTTACTAGAATATAAATATGCCATCCTACTCCTCTACTTAAAATCTTTCTTTTTCAAAAAAAAGGTTTTATTTATTTATTTGAAATAGAGAGACAGAGAGAGAGCATGAGCAGGGGGGCGAGGCATTGGTGGAAGGAGAAGCAGATTCCCCTGCTGAGCGGCGAGCCCGACATGGGGCTTGATCCCACGACCCAGAGATTGTGACCTGAGCCAAAGGCAAATCCTTAACCGACTGAGTCACTACAGGCGCCCCTACTTAAAATCTTTCAATGGCTTCACAGTGCCTATGGAATCAAACTCACACTCATTTTCTTTGGCATTGAAGATTTTCAGTGGTTAAACCCCTCCTCTCACCTTTGTTCTTACCCTTCTTCTTCACATAGTCTTTCCAGCATTTGTGCCTGATATAAATACAAAGTATGCTGGTTTGTGTAGAGGAGTAAATGAAATACAATCTTTCACCATTCTAACTATGATTGCAAAATAAATGACCACTTTAACAATTTTGTTTTAATCACCTATAAACTATGTTGAACTTTTACTTCTGCTAAAGCACATGGGAGCATTTTTATGAAAGATTGCTATAATATCTGGCTTATGAAATAGAAGGGACAAAACATACTTTTTGTTTTGTATTGATTGAATGACAGAAAATTTTCTTGTGCTCTGATCTATGAAATGCATAGGAGGTGTAAACTGGGTAACTTGAGTCATACAATATTTTAACAATTTACTTGTAGTCTTATTATCTAAGAATTGACATTTTAAAGTATTTTTATTAAAAGAAAGAAAGCACTGTATGTTTTAAAAACTGAATGTAATCCAGCATTTCAGTTTTGCTTCTGCCGAGTTCAGACTCTATTTGAAAATCTAATTTAGTGACATGATATGGTCTGCAAGAAGAATCTGTAGAAAAAATGAGGTTGGATTAGAAAAATAGTTGTGAATCTTAAGTGTGTAGGTATTTGAATTATGCATTATGTGGGAAAGGTCAGAAATTGAATTTAAACAATTTGCAAATGCCTTTGTTCTATTTCTATTGTATCATCAAATATGATTTTTCTTCTCTGTCGTATACGTCCTGCATAGCTAGCTGGATGAAGTGATTATTAAAATTTATGAAATTAATTTTCAGGTGTTTTTCCCTATTCATTTTTCTGTTCTTTACATACTTGATAAATGAGATGATTAGTGTTCTAGAGTAAACATTTCACAGCAAACAAAAAATTTCTCCTTAGAGCATAAGACAATCAGTGAAATTGTTACAGTGAGAAAAGGTCAATATTTCAATCCTGTTTATTTCAGCTGGCACAAAAATGAATTGGCCAGATTTTCATTTAGAAATAGTGCAATTTATCAAGTTAACAATGTAAAAACCTTAAAAAAAGTTAAACAACTAAAGATGTTCCCTCTATCTGATAAAATATGTCTGTCTATAAAGGTCTATCTGATAAAACAGGAATCACTGGAAGATTGGTTATAATCCAAACATCAAGTAGAAATGCAAACAGTGTTCCTTCTCTTGTTTGCTTGTTTTATTTTTTCATTTTATAAATCTCTTTTGTCCATAATGATGTATATTTTTAAGTCTGGTTACTTTTAGCTATTTTTATTTCCTGTGAAGACTTCTAGTTTGCTGTGTGTTTCTCTGAACTCTGAAGAGTTTAATTATTTTCCTGCCACTCTCCCTTAAGTGTTTTTTCCCATAAATAAAATACATTCCGGGTAATAAAATGCAAACAACTCCTTCTAATACAGTGCTTCAGGGGCATATATTACTCTCCATGATGACAAAATTTGGTCAAGTCCATTCCAAAGTCCGAAACAGCAAATGTAGGTAGAAATATAGAAGAGTAATATGCATTTCAGTAATTCCCAACTATATTATTGTTTTGTGCTATGTGCCTTCATCTCCATCACTGTCGTAATAAGTTACCACAAACCCCAGGCTGATTCTAATGTTATTAATGACATGTCACACCATTGGAAAGGCCATGGGTTAGCATAGATTAGTTTGTCCAAATAACTGTAGTTAGCTGGACCGGTAAGACATCAAGATCAATGCTATGTATAAAAAGAATACCTGTCCAGTTGAGAAATAGGGGTTGTCAGTTTCTGGTTTGGGGACTAACAGGGAAACCAATAACAGAAGACTGACTACAAAGATAACATGACTATTTCATCCCGGTCTAGAGCCTAATGATTGTAGTTAACCATTTCGAGGACTACCTAAGAGCACCAGAAACTTTCTTCAGAATGAGACAAAGTTCCCTAGGAAGAGGTGCTTACCTCTTCATGTCCTAAACTTTAATTGAAACAAGCTCAAGGAGTGAACGAGCTGTCCCAACAAGACCCAGTGTTTAGGAAATGAACATTCGATCCTTAGTCTTCAAATCACAGAAGTTTAATGTGAGAAAGGATCTTGGAAGACCATTTCTCCATCATCCTAAACATATGCAGAATATGTAGACCAGTAAAGAAAAAAAAAAAAGAACACTTGCTTAGGGTCCAACTGTGCATTGTAATGGCACAGAACAGCAAAGCTACACCTCTATTCCTCACCTTTTACATCCTTAAGAGTTCCTGATTTGATGCCTATGACTGTGATTATGGGCTCTATATGCTATTTACATATAATGGTATTTAAGAAGCTGTTAAGCATATATAATGTTTACATCATTCTGACTACATAGTTTCATCATTCTTAACGAGAGTAGCTAAAATCTTGGTTTTCTATCCCTCTGATTTTTTCTCTACTACTAATTTGTGTAGTTTGATCAGCCCTGAGTAAGTGCTTTGGTCTCAAGATCCTAGTTACTGATGACAGAATTCTGTTAAACTTTGCTTACGCATTTCCTCAAAGTAGAGCTTAAGGTACTGAGTACCAGTAAGTACCAGCTAACAGCCCTGAGATGTTGCTCATGTGTTCAATGAGAATTGTGGGCTTTTTTACTGAAGTTCTCTGCCTTTCTTCCCATTATGCCCTATGTCTATCCCTGTGTTCTCTCTGGTTGCTCTGGGATCCCAATAAGTTTGGAGTTCCAAGTGGTCTGGGTCATTTCCTGCTTGGGAAAGAAAGAAAAGACCTCTCTCTCCAATCTAAAGTGTGAAGTTACTTTCCATGTATCATCTTTATTTTTTATTTTATTTATTTTTTAAAAAGATTTTATTTATTTGACAGAAAGAAACACAGCCAGAGAGGGAACACAAGCAGGGGGAGTGAGAGAGGGAGAAGCAGGCTTCCCGCCGAGCAGGGAGCCCAATGTGGGGCTCGATCCCCGGTCTCCAGGATCATGACCTGAGCCGAAGGCAGTCGCTTAACCAACTGAGCCACCCAGGCGCCCGGAGAGGCATTATTCTGAACCTTGTCTCTGTGGTTCAGGGAATGTCAGACACAGACTGGCATAGGCTGAGTTCCTGAATAGTTGAGGCTCAGCTGGTGATAGGCCTCCAGAACCCCCAGGCCTGGCACTGTACTCTGAGGGTTCAAATGAAGAGGGAATGACCACTTGTCATACACAGTGTAAGCAATATAGGTTCATAGGGGCACCTTTTGCCTTCTGTGGCCCGCTACCAGCTGGAATTTCTAGCTGTACACCCCTGTCTTACTCTGTGCACATGAAGCCCCTAATCACTCTGAACTAAGCACAATTCCCTGAACCAACAAAGCAGAATAAAGTCTCCAAGCCCTTTTTCCTTAGATAACTCACCCTGAAGTGATGTTTTATATTTCTAACCCATCAAAACCCAAATGCTGTCTCTTGTCTTGAAGTTTATTTTATTTGTGATCTAAGACTTAAAATGACAACAAGATGGACTTGTAAATTATGCAAAGTTAAGTAATTTATTAATCCTTGCCCTTAGAGAAAGGAAAGGTCACTTAAATCTCAAGGAGGATATGAAATGCTTGGTTAAGTAATGTTAATTGAGTTCAGTTTTAATATCAGCCATTTACTTGAGAAAGTTAAAAAAAAATGTTTTCCTGAGAGAGGAACTGAAATTGTGCTAAATGTACCTAATGTGGACTGCTACAGGCAGACACCTAGAACTTTGAGGGGTATTCTATGTACTACTGAGGTTTCTTTGGAAGTTCATTTGGCTGTGCTTTGGAGGTGAGGGCTGGGTGTCAAGGAAAGACCTATGTCCACTCTTTGAATTAGTCAGGAGAAGTTGGGAGACTGTTTCTGGGCGTCGAGCAGTGAGTGCCATTGTTTGCTACTCTGCTTATTCACATTAAATTTCTAAATGAACACATTGTAAATAGATATAAAATGTTTATCTTTTCCCTCCTTCCGTATTTACAACATTGAATATTGGGTTCCACTCTCACTTTTTTCACATTGTTGGACAAGGCCAGATTGTCTCTGATTTTTTAATCTTGAGTGATTAAGTTCAGACTTCCAGTCCAAGTTCAGTTTTTTTTTTTTAAAGATTTTATTTATTTGACAGAGAGAAACACAGCCAGAGAGGGAACACAAGCAGAGGGACTGAGAGAGGGAGAAGCAGGCTTCCTGCCGAGCAGGGAGCCCGATGTTGGACTCGATCCAGGGTCTCCAGGATCATGACCTGAGCGGAAGGCAGTCGCTTAACCAACTGAGCCACCCAGGCGCCCCAGTCCAAGTCCAGTTTTGAAGACACTGAGAGACAAGTGTCAAGTTTCAATGGATAAGTATGGAGGCTTTTCATCTTCTAGCCATGTTCTCTGCCACCCAGTTTTCCAGCAGTTAATTGGTTAACAAGTAAACAGTGAGAATCAGGCATTCTAAAATTTGTATTAGCAAAGGGTCTAAAACTCCTTTGCATTATCTTAATTAATAAAGAACCCAACAGGGCACCTGGGTGGTTCAGAGGGTTAAGCCTCTGCCTTTGGCTCAGGTCATGATCTCAGGGTCCTGGGATCAAGTCCCACATAGGGCTCTCTCTTCAGTGGAGAGCCTGCTTCCCCTTCGTTCTCTTCCTGCCTCTCTGCCTATCTGTGATCTCTCTCTCTGTCAAATAAATAAATAAAATCTTTTTTTAAAAAAAGAATCCAACAGCATTAAATAGCTCTGGAGAATGTTTGCCCAAGGCAAGTCTATATTTTTGGCAAGTTGAAAAATGTCAAATATCAATAAAAATCACCCCTGAGCATATACATTAAGACTTTTAAGACATATTTAACAGAATACTAAAATTATGTATCTTAAGTTTTCTCTACATAAGTCTTACAATTTTCCTCTTGGTTGCAATGATCTTCATAATTACTATTAAATATAACCAGTTCTCCAAGGAACACTCTCTAGTTTCTGACTGCTTAAATAACCCCAATAAACAAATTAATTTATTATGCTTTTTCCTCCTTTTGAATGTATTTCCCTAGACTAAATTTCTCAATGCAGAATTATAGAAAAAAAATGTTCTGAAATGTTTATGGTTCATTTTATGAAATGCCAAACTTTTTTTCAAAAAAGTATTTTAAACAATTTGTATCTCATACTATGGTATATAACAGTTTTGTTATTCTTGAACATGATGTATTACATTTAGTTAAAGTTTATTTATTCATTTTTTACTGTACCCTTTTAGGCTCACAGTAGATCATAAGCATCTAGAGAAAAAGTGGGGCTGTGTATTTATTGCTCAACTTTTAATTTTCTGTAACACTGGAATAGTGTCTAACACGTACCAAATGAATGGTAAATATTTGCTGCATTGATCTGAATTAATAATGGATTTTTTTCATAGTTATAGTAAATGCCAAATTACTTTGTGTTTTGGTGAATTATTTCATTATGATCTGAGCATTTTTTTAAGTTAACTGTGACGTGTGTTCTCTATTCTCAGTGGATATTTTTTAAAAATGAAATGCTTCATGGGTTTCTGTGTTACCCTTATAAGGGGACATGTTTATCTTCTCCAGGTTGTACCAATTTTAAGATATTTTCTGCCAAAGCATGCATCATTTAATTTAATTTTACTAATAGAGTAAGCAATTATATCCATAAGTTTATAGTTCACATTTGAGATACAATCCAGGCTAAACATTTAAATGTTTATTTACTAAAATTTTACTTATTTTATAAATTGTTTGCTCATTACTTTATTCCTTTCTATGTTCATTTTAATTTCAAAACAATAATTATAGTCAAGTTTTAATCTTTTCCTGTTATATTTGCTCTAGATGTTCTTTTAACCTTTATGGATTATTACTTAATGGCTATAATTCAGAAATTTCAAAATTTAATATAGTTTTATTTGGTTTCTGCGGGTAATTACCTTTTTTCTTAGATAGTTCAAAAATTATTGACCACAATTCATATTGCCCCACATTAAAAAAATGTCCAGTTTTATTTTCTTTGAGGCATTCTTGATGTTGTTAATGTTTTGTATACTGATCCATAGTGCATTTAGAGTCTACTTAGGGATGGGTTATTATTTTTTGAACAGACTTTTTTCTTAAACTTGCAGAATTATCTAAACATTTTATTTTATTATTTTTTCAATCTAAGCATTGTTTTTTAGGATTTTATTTATTTATTTGACAGAGAGAGAGAGACCACAAGCAGGCTGAGTGGGATAGGCAGAAGCAGACTTCCCGCTAAGCAGGATGCCTAACGTGGGGCTCCATCCCAGGACCCTGGGATCATGATCTCAATCAAAGGCACATACTCAACCGACTGAGCCACCCAGATGCCCCTTAGTCTAAGCATATTTTAATTAAAAATTTTTTCTGTCTTTTTCTTTTTAAAGATTTTATTTATTTATTCGACATAGAGAAACACAGCTAGAGAGGGAACAGAAGCAGGGGAGTGAGAGAGGGAGAAGCAGGCTTTCTGCTGAGCAGGGAGCCTGCTGTGGGCTTGATCCTGAAACTCCGGGATCATGACCTGAGTCAAAGGCAGATGCTTAATGAACTGAACCACCCAGGTGCCCCTAAAATTTTTTTTCTGTCTTTATATAGGGGCTAGTTTTTAGTTTTATCAACTTTTCCATAACATGTGCTGACTTTTATACCACACTGTTTCATTTATTCTTTGGTTAACATATATTTTAATATTGTAAGTCTAGTCCCCCCATCATTTTTCTTTTGAGACTATTCTGAAATATTTTTTTACTAATTGATGTTCAGAATAAAATTTGTCATCTGAATGCCATGGTCCAAGAAAGAGTTTATGATTTTGTTTACATTTTTATTAAACATTTATATTAGAAATGACTAATCCTATACATAACTGTCTTTTCCCATCCAAAAACATGCTGTATCTTTACATTTAGTCAAATATAATTTTCTTCCAGTAGAACTTTTTAGTGTTTGAAGTATGTCACATGTATTTCTCATTCAGATTTCTATATTATGATTATGATTTTGGTTAATATTGTGATGAGATACATTTCATCTTTTTACTCTCCTACTTGGTTATTTAAGAATGCTGTTGTGGTATTATATTATTATCTTGTCATTCTTATACTTAATTATATTATAGTTTGAGTTCTTGATAATGATATGTCTCTTTCTTTCTTGTAGGTAAGTACATTTCCTTTCAGTATGGTAACAGTTGCTTTAGTATAGACATTTCTTACCATGACAAGTAATCAGAATTTTATTTTCATTTTCACTGGTTTTTATTTATAAATAAATGCTGAATTTGAGCAGTATATTTTTAAAGGCATTCATACTCATAAAATTATTGTACTTTTTTAACCTATTTCTTAAATTGTAATTGTGATATCCTTCTATTGAAAAATTATGGAAATTCTGGTTGCCTGGGTGGCTCAGTGGGTTAAAGCCTCTGCCTTTGGCTCAGGTCATGATCTCAGGGTCCTGGGATAGAGGCCTGCATCCTGCTCTCTGCTCAGCAGGGAGCCTGCTTCCTCCTGTCTCTCTGCCTGCCTCTCTGCCTACTTGTGATCTCTCTGTCAAATAAATTTTAAAAATCTTTAAAAAATTATGGAATTTCTGGGTGCCTGAGTGGCTCAGTTGGTTAAGCGACTGCCTTCAGCTCAGGTCATGATCCCGGAGACCCTGGAACGAGTCCCACATTGGGCTCCCTGTTTGGCAGGAAGCCTGCTTCTCCCTCTCTCACTCCCCCTGCTTGTGTTCCCTCTCTGGCTGTGTTTCTCTGTGTCAAATAAATAAAATCTTAAAAAAAAAATTGGAATTTCTGAGATAAATTTTCTATATCATGATAAATTATTCTACCATACTCTATCCCATATACTGGTTTGTTTTTAAATATGAAAAGAAGCAAAAGGAAAAATAGCCGCCATCATAGAGTCTTTACTCAAATATTTATGGCTTAGGTAATCTATCTATTATCTAAGACTTTGCCAAAATGTTTATGGGAAGCTCAATGTTCTCTGGCAATGCTTGCAGACCTTTTATATTTATGGAAGGTTGATTATTAGGGGATGCCCAACATTCCCTATGGGCTGGTCAGCTTTCCCAACATTCTTCTGCTTGAGGTAGTTGTCAGGATATCGCTAGGGTTTGGTGGGGTAGTAATTCAGCATGCAGACTTTCACTTCTTCCTTATTTGACAGTATGATATCTCATCCTTATTATCAGCTGTTTCTTTGCTCTGTGGGGCAACTTCTTTAGAAATCAACACATCTGCTATGGTGAGGGATGGTTTATTCATGTTGTTGGCTAGCCTGAAAAGGGTCATCTGTGGTTCTAGTATTTTTGTTTCAGCCTCTCTACCTACCTTCCTGTTTTATGGGTTATCCACACATTCCTACTCCCCTTTCTCTGGAGATAATGGGTATCTTCATTCCTGAGCCTTTCTAGAATTTTATGACTATTTTGGCTCATTTATGCTGGTATTTCTTCAAGAAGTCACTTAGCTTTTTGTTACTATTACTCCATCCATATGCCTCCCAATTTTTATTGGCTTCACTAGAGTGCTTTTATTTCTTTTACCATTTTCATGGTCTTGTGTGTTAATGCATTTATTTATTTATTTATTAACTGTGTAATTTCCATTTTCGTCAGGTTTGGGGAGGAAGCAGAGGGAAATGTGTCTGCCATGTTTTTCAGGACGTCTCTGTCATAATGTATCTTTGTATTGTCTGTGGTAGACAGAGGCAATTAACTCTGCTCTCACTTTGGGGAATTTACCCATTGTTAACAAGACTTCAGATTTACCAGCTTTGAGGTTTTGAAGGAGTGGGCTCTTGTCCAGTCATCATCACTGATGCGGGAGGGTGAAGAATCTTCTGATTCTTGGCTTCCATGTGGAGAGATTTCATATGGAGTCACTCTCCCTATTCCTCACCTCGTCTTCCTATGGAAAAGGAATGATAGCTGATTGTGGATAGAAGGAAACGTGGTGTTCTCATCTCAACTCTTTTCTCTCTTGTTAGATTTTCTCCCCCTAAGCAAGGCAGCATGGATAAACTCAGTAGTACAGGTTCTGCCTACATAAAGGTTGCCAGAGCTCTAGAATCGAAATGTGAGCACACCCATTTGGTCCTAATCTAAGCCACATTCTCTAGTTAGGTTATACGAGAAAGAAAAAGGGGCTGACATGTTGCTCTCCATCTGTCTATCCCTGTGGCTTATTTTCTGTTTCTGAACTTGGGAAGGGAAGAAAGAGCTGCTGTATCTTATATCCTATTCTCTTCCCACCCTTGAAACAAACAAACAAACAAACAAATGCTAAACAAAACCCATCAAGTTTAATCCCCCCACCCACGTTACAGTGTTTGCTTTGGTGATGAACATGGAGGCTGAGTCTGAGCCAGTAATTAGTACCTCGCACTCCCTTGACTAGGATGACTTTAAGGGTTGGGCAGCACATAAACTTCTATAGAATGAAGTCATGAATTTTATTTGATATTTTTAGTTGAGAGATGTTGATTCTTTCTAGCTGGTTTTATAAGAAGGTGTCATATTGGTACCGTTCCTCAGATTTGTCTGTGTACCTGATGTGCAGTTAGTCAATGTCTGAGACACCGATTTTGAAGCAAAGAAAGCTGTATTATCAGAAGGGCAGCCCAGCAAGAAGGCACGGGATTATTCCCAAAGCTGCCTTGTCCCCACACTTTTTAAAGATTTTATTTATTCATTTGAGAGAGAGCAAGAGATTAGCACACAACAGAGCACAAACAGAGAGGAGAATGAGAAGCAAGCTCCTGGCTGAGCAAGGAGCCAGACGAGAGACTCGATCCCTAGAACCTGCCTTGGCCTTGTTGAGCCTTGGGACAACTTATATAAATGAGAAGAGGGTCAGGGGTTTCTTGAAACCTTGAGATGGGGGGGTCTTGAAAAATCTGGAGGTAAGTATTCTTCCCGACAGTGAGGTACTGTTCGAGACCAGATGTGTCAAGACCAGTGTTACCTTCCCCATTAGGCTTCTACAATCAGTGGGTAAACAGGAAGTAGGGGTAAAAAGACAAAGTTGATGACTGTGCATGAGGTTAAGGGACGAATAAAATATAATTAAGTAGGAAGCAAAACAGAACATGAAGCTAAATTAATTATGCAATGAATACAACTATAATTCTGCTCATATTTTCAAAGCAGGTCCAGGAATCAAGCATCCAGCCTCAATGCTGGGACCAGGTATACCTCTTTCATACCCATAGCAAAGCCAGCAACACACAGAGGAGGAATTCAGATTAGAGAACTGAGACACAACCTACCTAGAATGCCACCTGAAGTTTCCTTTTAGACTTCTGATTTCTGTAGACCAATAGCGAAACCCATTTGAAATGGTTTCTTATCATTGAAAGCGTTATTGCATGCTTGAATTTGCTTTTCTAGGAATTTTCACATTTATGACTGTGTGAGTTCTCAGTGCTTCCCAGAATATCAGTGTAATGCCCACTCCACTTGAACAGGATTGCTCTTGGGTTCTGATTGATTCTCAAATTCACAAGTCAAAATAAGTTTCAACCCGGCCTAAGTTCAGTTTGCCTTAAGAAAGGATATGTAGAAATCCACACTGCATGAATGGAACGACAAATCAGAGGTCATGAATTCCCTAAGGATGTCTTCTGATATCCTTACTTTATTGTTGAGATGAATATGGTCCCAAGAGACCAAGTTTAAAACATCTCAATTCAGAGAAGCCATAAATTCCATGGGTCCTTTCAAGTTTATACCTGGAAGAGGTATACAGGTGGCTCCCATTCTCCAGTGCAGCAGAATCTCAAGAATATTAGTTGTCACTCAATTAACAGACTCAACAAGGAAGTGCAAGTGTATTGTCTGGAAAATCCTCACCTCAGATGAATATTTGAACAAAAGATACACAAACATCGAGTAATTACATAAATAATATGCTCTGTAGTGTTAATCATTATTGAATTGCAAATTAAAATCTCAATGAGATAACACTATACAACCATTAGAAGAACTAATATTAAAACGTATACACCTGGGGCGCCCGGGTGGCTTTAAGGATTAAGTCATTAAGCGTCTGCCTTCAGCTCAGGTCATGATCTGAAGTCCGGGGATCAAGCCCCACATCGGGCTCCCTGCTCAACAAGTTGTGTTCCCTCTCTAGCTGCGTTTCCCTCTGTCAAATAAATAAATAAATAAAATCTTTTTAAAAAAAAGTATACACTTATGTTATAATCTATACTTTCCATTTGTAGATATTTTAAGAGAAATAAGGCATATGTCCAATTAAGACTTATATGTTCATGACATATATGTTAATAATAAATTTATTTATAGAAGCCTGAAACAGAAAATAACTCAAATAAACACTCATAGATGTTTGGATAAACTAATGAAGTAATACTCAATCTCTTCATGTTTGCACGGTATGTGAAGATTTTATTGTTCTCTTTTTGCTTAGGTTAATAAGGATTCTGTGATAAATAACATTCAATAATAGACAAATGTTCTATTTCATCTTTTCTTTTTTTCATAGTTTATGTAATGAATTCTTTTTTATAGCTCTGAGAATTTTTGCAGCAAAATGCTTATCTGAGTTTTTCTTCTTTTATGTCTTAAAAATACAAGCTATATTTCTTAATAAAATTGCACTTCCTTATTAATTTGAATTTTACTTCTTCTAAGTCTAAAACTGGAAGATTCCAAAGGAGTATAGTAGAATAAATTTAAAGGCTGCCAGACCTCAGTCTAAAACCTAATGATTGTGCTAAGCCAATTTAAAAATCTTTGGAGTTCCTATTCCTCATTTCTGAAAATAGAGGTAATTATACATATATCAGAATAGTATTATGAGGAGATCTGAGATAACATATGTAATACATCTAGAAAAAATATGAGGTTCCTTTTCCCCTTCAGATTCAATAACTTTAGGGCAAGGCAAGCAATCTACATATTTTTATTAGTATAATCCTTTTAGGGATGGTAAAATTATAGAAAGAAATTCACCTTCTTTCCATTCTTCCTCAGGGGCTGGTTTTTCAGTGGTCGATACATTGTCAGAACAATGTACATGAGTCAGTGTGCACGAGTGTGTGTGTGTGTGTGTGTGTGTGTGTGTGTGTGTGTGAGAGAGAGAGAGAGAGAGAGAGAGAGATAGAGACAAAGAGACAGAGAGACAGAGAGACAGAGAGATACGGAGACTTTTAAAATAATTTCCTAACAGAGAAAGCTTTTGCAAATACCATCCTAAGTTTTTATTAATGCAACGTGTTTATTTGCAAAAGCATTCAGTGCTTGGTATTCATGGATTCGTATGTATGTATGTATGTATGTATGTATGTATTTATATTTTATTTTTTTGAAAGATTTTATTTATTTATTTGACAGAGAGAAACACAACTAGAGAGGGGAGAAACACAACTAGAGAAACACAAGCAGGGGGAGTGAGAAAGGGGGAAGCAGGCTTCCTGCTGAGCAGGGAGCCTGATGCAGGGCTTGATCCCGGGTCCCTGGGATCATGACCTGAGATGAAGGCAGATGCTTAATGACTAAGCCACCCAGACATGCTTAAAGGTGTTTAATTATGGGAAATATAACTGACTAAGGGCCATAGTCCTGCAAAATTTATTGCATGTTTATGATGAGGCTACACTTGGCTATGAGCTGCTCGCAGAACTGGGATACTCAGTCTCCTTTCTGGGAAACAGGAGATCCTTCAAATGGCCATTTGGCCCCAGGACTCTATTCTTTGTTCTCCTTGTGCTTTTTTCTTTTTTCAGTTACTAAGTAAATTTCATAAAAAACCTTCTTTTTTGAAAGTTGGTGAGTTGGTTGCTTGGGTGTCTCAGTCGGTTAAGTGTTTTCCTTCAGCTCCGGTCATGATCCCAGGGTCCTGGGGTCGAGCCCCACATCACACTCCTTGCTCCACGGGGAGCCTATGTCTCCCTCTCCCTCTGCCTGCTGCTACTTCGCCTATGTGGGCTCTCTCTCTCTCTCTCTCTCTCTCTCTCTCTGACAAAGAAATAAATGTAATCTTTAAAAAAAGAAAGTTGAGTACTTGGGCAGAGCTTAGGGAAAACTTACTTTGAAATTAATTGTTCTGGAATTCAGTGGGGGGTTTTCTGTTTGTTTTTATTTTATTCTTTCTTTATTTATTTTTGCTTTTGTAAACTGTATATTTATGTTTTGGTGGGGGGGCAGGGTGGTCGCAACTGTCCTGGGTTGTTGACACAAGCAAGTATTTTATATACCGTCCCTTTTGTGATAGATATATTGATTTGTGAGCAATGGGAGTCCTCACTTTGGTTAAGTAACTCTATATTTCCACTAGCTATGTCAGATTCACGGATATTTCTGAGACGTAAATATTGCTCCCACAGATTCTTGTAGGTGTTTTCCTGTACAGTAGGTTTGAGAATGTAGAAATGACCTGCCTAATCTAGTTAGCCCAGGTACAGCGGGAAAACAATCTTTTGTAACAAATCTGTGTTGATCCGTGTTATCTACTAACCAAAGGCACACAGTCTTTAGATGTTATTGTTGTTGTTGTTCTATAAACAGCTCTTTTTATAGACTTAAGTAACATGCTTACACTTGCGTTTATCAACTTATTAACTTCAGGACAAAATAGTATGAATTCTTTCTGTGGAATTTTAGATAGTTAACACACGTTTCCTCTTCCCTGCTCCTCCTTCCTTCATATCTCACATTTGGAAATGCTCTGAGATTTGGGTCCCAGTTTGTTTGACTAAAGTGGTCAAATTCACATTGAATGTTATACAGGGTACACCATTTTAATGTTGGCATTTACTGCATAACCATTTTTACACATTTATTAAAAAATGAATTTGATGCTTGATTGCCACTGTAAATATTTTAACTCTCATACAGTAAGGTAGAAGTAGAACATAAGATATAGGAAAGAAGTTGTATCTTTTGTGAGTTCTATGTGGGCAAAGGCACAAAGCTAGGGGCAGGCACAGGGCACAATTATCACATCCGCTCAGCTATAAATCATGGCATCCTCTGACCAGATCATCTCAAAAATCCTCTGAGTCTGGAGAATTATAATGTCCTTTCCATCTAGTGGAGGTTATCCTCAAAACAAAACCCTACAGACATCCCAGGAAACTCTGTCCTGCAGCAATCAAAGCACCTGTGGGACAACCACTGAAGTCTTTACATTTTGAAGATCAAATTCCCTGCAATTGATCAGCGAAGCCTTGCCCTATGAACACAATTACAGCAAACTTATGTTTTTCTCACCCCTCCCGCTGCACCTCATCACCACTACTTGATAACTATCGAATAACATACAGAACTTCCTTGATTTACAATGGATTTATGTCCCGATAAACCCGTAGTAAGTTGAAAATATTGTCAAGGCAAAAATGCACTTAGTACACCTAACCTTAGCCTAGCCTACCTTAAGCGTGCTCAGAACTCTTACATTAGCCTACAGTTGGGCAAAATCGTCTAACACAAAGCCTATTTTAGAGTAAAATGTTGAATATTTCCTGATTTATTGACTACAGTACTATAAGTGTAAAAGAGGATGTTTGTATGAGTCCAGCATTGTTGTAAGTGGATCAGTTGTTTATCCTTGTGATTGTGTGGCTGCTGGAGTTGTGGCTTACTGCCCTCACCTGGCATTGTGCTAGTATACCCCATATTGCTAGCCCAGGAAATGATCCAAATTCAAAATTGGAGTATGGTTTCTATTGAATGTGTGCAGCTTTCACACCAATGTAAAGTTGGAAAATCATCAATCAAACTGTTGTAAGTTGGTGACCATCTATAACTCAAACTGAAGATCTGATTTAATTCACCTAGACTCTTGCCTTAAAATTCAACATAGCAATTCCTATAGTAAATTATTATAGGTAAGTTTTTGTCAACTTCTAATTGTTCAATAATTGGATTTATTCTAAATTTTTTCAGTTTTTTTTTCTTATGGAAAGGAAACAATGAAGATATATAGCTCTTAATTTCCTGTACTTTTCAAACTTTTTGTTGCTCTACTAAAGGAATATCAACTGGAATGACAAAAGAGTTCTCAAATCTGCTCACGCTGTCAATTATCGTCAGCCATTTCATCCCTTGGCTTCTAAGACTGATAAGGAAGTCTGGCATCTGTTTGATTTTTGTTCTCAGCAAGTAGCTTTTTGCTCTGCCAGCTTTCCAGGGAAGAGCTTAAGGGAAGGTAGATTTCTGATGAGTCATGCTAATGAACAGAAGCCTATAGAATGCCTCATTTATCCTTAAAACTTAATACTTTACCACACTCTCTAGGTTCTTTGTATTTTGTCATTTGCCTCACCATACTGTGAATGTTTTTGATCCATTGCACTACTGGGCATTTACCCCAAAGATACAGATGTAGTGAAAAGAAGGGCTGTATGTACCCCAATGTTCATCGCAGCAATGACTACAATCGCCAAACTGTGGAAAGAGCCAAGGTGCCCATCAACAGATGAATGGATAAAGAAGATGTAGTACATATATACAATGTGATACTATGCCTCCATCATAAAGGATGAATATCCAACTTTTGTAGCAATATGGACTAGACTGGAAGAGATTATGCTGAGTGAAATAAGCCAAGTAGAGAAAGTCAAATATCACATGGTTTCACTTACTTGTGGTGCATGAGGGGTAACCTGGAGGACAGTGGGAGAAGGAAAGTAAATGGGAAGTAGGGTAATCCAGGGAGAGAAACAAAACAACAGAGACTTTGGACACAGAAACTGAGGGACTTGAAGGGAGGGAGTGGGAGTGGGGGATGGGAGAGCCTGATGGGGGGTACTGAGGGCACCTAATGCGTGGAGCACTGGGTGTGGGGAATGGGGAATGAATCTTGGAACACTGGAAAAAAAATTTTAAGTAACAATAAAAAAAAAGAATACGTCATTTATCCTTAAAACTTAATACTTTACCACACTCTTTAGGTTCTTTGTATTTTGCCATTTGCCTCACCATACCGTGAATGTTTTTGATCCAAAGATTCACATTTTTACTTTGGCCAAATTTATCTGTTATGTATTTGACTATTTTTTTTGTTCTTTTTGTTATGTTATTTTTTTTAAAAAATTGTAGATTACATCATGACTGTATGCCTTCTGTATTCTTATCTTCTAATAGACCTTTTTAAAAAAAATTGTTTCCATTTGTATCATGGAGAGTTTGATTCAATGGATTTGATTTTCTGTAATAGTAATTCTGCACCTTTCTCCTCCTGTGGCCATTTTTAGTGAAGATCCAAGTGTTTTTAATTTCTTAAATCATTTCCTTAATTTTCTAATTAAATATGGCATAATTATAATAAAGTTTACAAATCTCATGTGCAGTTTAGATGAATTTTTATAAATCAATAAACCTGTAGACCCTTCCCCCCCGCCGACAGCCACTTGATCTCTTTCACCACAGATTAGTTTTGTCTATTTTGAATTTCACTTAAAGAAATCATATAATATGTACTCTCTTGTGTCTGGCTGCTTTTGGTCAATATTACATTTGTGAGATATTTGAATGTAGCAATAGTGTGTATATTTTCAATGATATCTAGTATTTTTGTACAAATTTATTTATCCATTCTGTTGTTGATGGACATTTGGGTGATTTCAAGTTTGAGACCAGTAAGAATAAGACTATACTCATGTTGGAGATTGTCCTGTTGCACACTTGAGTGCATTTCTGGAGATAAAATTACTGGCATAGAATGTCAAACATCTTTCCAAAGTGTTTATCCCACCTTATACAGCCATCAACAGTCAATAGGAGTTCCATTTGCCCTATATTCTCACTTACACTTTTTTTTTTCATAGCAGCCATTCTTTTGGTGTGTAGTAATAGCTTATTGCAGTTTTATTTTTCCCCAGTGCATATTTCATGCATTTTTATACACCATTTGGATATAGTCTTTTGTACAATGCCTATTCAAGGCGTTTGCCCTCTTTTAATTGGGTTGTTGTCTTTTTCTTACTGATTTGAGCAGGTTCTTTATTCTTTAAATTCTTTTCCTTGCTGTCCCTTTTTTGAGATACTTTATTATCTCCTTTTTCATATCTTACATAAGATATTTAAGTGCATTGAACGATCAAAGCAGTGACTATTTAAAATTTCTTTTCCTTTTTGGGGCTATATCTTCACATGTAAGATCTTTATCTTTGTACTTGTAAATAGTGTGCCTCCCACTAAAACCAGGCTATGGATTGAATGCTTGTGTCCCTCCTATCATATCCATGTACTGAACATAATACCCCAGTGTGACAGTGTTTAGAAGTGAGACCTTTGGGAATTATTTAGTTCACAGGGGTAGAGCTCTCATGAATGGGATGAGTGCCCTATAAAAGAGGCCCGAGAGAGATCCCTTATCCTTCTTCCATAGAAGTCACAGCTAGAAGGTGTCATCAATCAACCAGAAAGCAGTCCCTCCTCACCAGATGCTGAATCTGCGGACACCTTGATCTTGTACTTCTGTTGTTTATGAGCCACTCAGTCTATGCTATCCTGTTAGAGCCACTGAAACAGACTGAGACAAGTCACATAATCAGAAGTATCGCTAATTTGCATGAATTCTGCCTCAGAGTTCAAAAGTATGCTCACAACCCACAACTCTGTTCTCCTTTTTATGTCATAGTAGCATGATCAGAATAACATCCTATCTATTGTGTCTTTGGGAGTCCTCTTTAAGATTATATGTGCAGAAGAATTGAGTCCAATCTTATTTATGTAAGTTTTGTATGTTTCTGCAGTGACTGCCAGGAAGGGTGACTTCAGGCACCTGTGTGCAGTGCTGATGCCCAGAGCTCAGTTCCCTTCCCTGTCTCACAGTGTAGCCAAGGAAGCTCCAGCATTTGTCTGGGGCAGTGGCAGCAGGGAAGATCCTAGTAGCTGGGTTGTTTTTTGTTTTTTGTTTTTTAAATTGAGGTACAACCATGTTATATAAGTTTCAGATGTATAACATGGTGATTCCAACAAGTCTATACTTAATGCTATGCTCAGCATAGAGGTAGTTACCATCCATCACCCAACAACCGTGTTACAGTACCATCGGTGATATGCCCTCTGCTGAGCCTTTTAACTCCATGTCATATTCATTCAATATCCAGTAGCTGGCCTTACATTCAAGATCAGAGTGTAGCAATTGAGATTGGATCAATTTCTTTCACAGAAACTCTTCATTTACTTTGCCTGGAAAGCCCCCTCTTTCAGTGATTGGGTCCAGGGCACTGTGCTGCAGTTGTGTATCAGTCCACAGTCTTCCTTTCCTGCCTCCCCCAAATCTATCTCACTCTTGTGTAACCTTTCCTTTGAAACCTCAAAACATACATGGGCTTACTCTATACCTGGATAGACAATTATTTGTCCTAAAAGTATTCTTTAGATGAGTGGCCCCCATCATTCCCTCTCCTTAGACACACATATTTCATTCTGACCACCTTAGGGGACTCAGAGTGCCATGTCCAGGAGGGTGGCTGCCGTCAGTAAATACACCTGGATTGATGAAGAACACAGGGAAAAAATGCTATTTACTTTTCTGAAGCTGCATGGCAGGCCTTGATCTTTACTTTTTTACTTTTTCTTAATGCCGAATTTTTGTGTAAGTCCTACTCTATATGTGTGTGTGTGTTTATGTACATACACATACCACATTGGGACCTGGTCCAGGATTATTTAGTTCTACCTCTCCCCCAAACAATGTTACTCAAGTTTTTTGGTGACTATCCCTATTCATATACTCTTCCAAGATCCCTGAAGGATCCTCTTTAATTGTTTCACAGGCTGTGGGACATGGGGAAAGAGTATAGCCATGAATAGTCACAGCTCAAGAAACTGGTCTTTGAAAACTGCTGCTCTAAGTTCACAGAAATTATTATACTTCAGGGTCTCTTGGTTTGGGGAGGGGTAGCAAGTTCATTGGTGGGTGACTTTTGGATCCTAATTCTTTGACTAACCACACTGGGCAAACACAGAAGGTTATGGACTATGTTTTGTTTTGTTTTGTTTTGTTTTGTTTTGTTGACTTCACAAAGTTTTGTCCTGATGTCTTCTTCTGCCACTCTTTGTCTGCAAATATAATATTACTCTTACTTAGTTCTTATTTCTGATGACTTCAGACTTCCACTTGCCCCCAGCTCTTGCCTCTGCAGGTGAGCATGGAATCTTCACAGTCATGGGATGATCCATTCTCTCCTCCTGGGATTTGGGTTGGAGGACGGGCACACTGTCATCATGCACCAAGTCCATGGAAGGCTCTTGATTGGTGGGAGGGAGAGGAGGGCTTGTATCTCCCAGGCCCTGTGTAACATCCTCTTCTTTTGTTTTTTCCAAGCTGGGTATGTGTGTGGAGGTGGGGAGGATATTAGCTTCTTTGGAACTTCCTCTACTTATTTATTATAAAATATTTTCTTGAGTAAAGGGGCTATGTTTCAGCTTATGCTATTTTTTTCAGTTTTATCCAGATCGTGTATATCTGATAAAAATCCTTTAAGTTTATGGCATGTGATTTTAATACTTCTCTAAGTGAGTAATAGAAGGGTTTTCCTTTCTCTTCTAATTTCAACTTGGTCTTTCAGTTAATTTTGGGTATAGGGTTATTTGTAAGCTAGTTCTTAAATTCCATTCTTATTAAAATTCCTTGTCATGAGCGGCTGACAACTTTCTAAAACTCTGTATCTTGGTACATCTAGATGATAGCTGTCTCTAATACTTCACTGTTGGTGGTGGTGCTTGTGTGTATGAGTGTCCTTTCTAACTTAGTTTGTTAAATACTCTATGGGCAAGATGATATTTTGGGGTTATCTCTTCCCCAGCACGAGATTCTGCCTAATTCTCTCTCTGTTGATCTGAGATTTTTCTTGTACACGTAATTCCTCCTATGATCTCATTATTGCTGCATACTGCTTAGGAATATGCATTTTGTAGCCTGAAGTATTAGAGAAATGTCAGCCAAACTGCTCCTGGCAGAGAAAATGAAGCACATTTGATTCTGAATACTTTTCAACTTTCTTTATCTTTCTTGCTTACAAAATCTATTTTGTTGAAATAAGTATATGGTAAAGGCACAATTTTTACTTTTTTCTGTGTTGAAAAACATTGTCCCTTCTGAGTACAATATCATATAATGTGTAGATTTAAGAAAGATGGAGTGTAACACCATAATGCTTGTATCTTCATATAATTATTTTCTATCATCATTTTTCTTTACATAGCTTCCACACCCAGCGTGGAACCCAATGAAAGGCTTGAACTCACGATGTTGAGATCAAGACCTGAGCTGAGAACAAGATTAGATGCTTGAGCCACTTGGGTGCCCTTTTATAATTATTTTTGAATCCTTTATGAACCGTAAAGAATTGGGGTTGGGGAAATTTCATTAACACTAGTCCAGTATTACCCTTATTGTTTCATTGTTGTTCCCTTTGTTTTGCTTCAATGACCTTTCAAAAAGAATCAACCAATCTCCTTTTAACAAAACAGGTACTTTATATTCCTCTTAAATTATGTTCTTTTATCATTTGATTTTTTTTCCCAAGAGCTTATGTTAACATAGTATAATATAATATTACCAGAGAGCACTTTTCTTTAGCAGTCTTAGAAAGCTTTATGTTAGGGTTGTATTAATTTGCTTAACACACTTATTGAGGAAGTAGTAGACATAGCTCTTCACCAGGAAATAGTTTCCATTACCAGGCTCCTTTCTTAGAGACTGTACCTCCGCTAAAGTGTGAAAGGGCTTTGCTCCAACAGTCTTGCCTCCTTGTTCCACAGCAGATTACATGAGGGAGGGCACTTGATGCAAATTTGACCCATAACATTCCCTCTCCAGGGAATTTGGAATGACATTTTAGAAACTAAAGCCATTAATTATAGGCAATTGGGCTGGGATTAGGCAGATTTCCTTTCACTTCAGGGTATCTGTGATATGGTTCATATAAAAGCATATAAAGGAAGAGAGAAACTGGCTTGCAGAAAGAAACGGAAATGAGTACAGGAAGGGTGTGGATATGAGAAATGACAGGCCCAGAGTTGTCTGATAAATCCTTTATTTTATTTCTTATATTTTCTACAACTGTGTTCCTATAGTTTCTGCAATTATTCCTATATTTTCTGCAGTTGTGTTCTCTGTATTCTTATGACATATCTTTTTGAAACTCCAATCTAAAGAGAATTTTACCCCCCAAACCAATGGTTTCTGACAAAGACAACCTTAAACTATGAATAAGAAATTATGTGTTCTAAAAAAAAAAAAAAAAAAAAGAAATTATGTGTTCTAGGTTCAGCTGTCATAAATCTGTTGTGGTCTGACCGCAAAAAAATTAGGCCGTTTTCTCTCCTTCTGTAGTATTATTCATAATCCTGCTACATTATTTACTATATATATTGTAATCATTTATTTGAGTACCTGTCTTTCTCACAAAAGAGAATTTGTTCTTCTTGGTATCCTCAGCACCTAGTATAATGGCTGGCACTCAAATCATACTCAAAAACCTTTTGTTACTCAATAAGCTAACCGCCAACCATATGGAGTTCAATTCTTGGGTGTAGTTTTTGCTCAGAAGGGACCAGAAGAGAGAATTCCAGAAGTTCTCACTACTTGTAGAGTTTTACCATCAATCTCTAAGATCTCCAAACCTGGTCATTTGTTTAGTTTGCCTTTCCTGGCTTCCATATTTTCTTGAGGAGTGCTTTTTTGTTTACTAGGAAACAAAGTATTTTCAGCATTTTGGGTATACTTTTCTTTGTTTCTCTTTCACACATATGCCTACATATGTTGTCTCTAGAGTTGGTTTAAATAAATGCTGTAGAGATGTTTCCTTAAAAAAAAATGTGGATGAGGAATATATAAGATAGGAGAATATGAAAACCCTCTTGTACTCATCCTCTGGGTTCCACAACTATCAACACATGGCTAATTTGACTTTCTCTACTCCTCTCAATCCTCTCATCCTGCTGGATTATTTAAAATAAGCAGATCCTAAGTATCAATCATATCAATTTGTCTGTAATTACTTCAATATTTTTTTTCAGCAGCTCTAAGGTTCAAGGATTCACACTTCCTTCTAAGACTCCAATTGGTTTGTAATAATTTATATTAGGAACTGAACTTCTAATACTTCTTTGACTTAAGATCGTATGCTTTTAGTGATTTCTAAAAATGAAGACTAAAATTTGATTGATTTTAGACAAGTGGCAATGATTTGTAGCAAAAAGCAGTTATAATGAAAGTATCAAATATCTCCTTATTACCCTTTTAGTCACTTCTCCTGAATTTCTCATCTCTTTTTTTTTTTTTCTGTAGTTGGCTAAGATCAGTGTAGACCTCTCACTCCTCTCCATTGGTGTACATTCCATTCTGGTGATATGTGACAATTCTCTAGAAGTTATGCTGAACTTTGTACTGCATATAGCAAGCCTTATTCCAACATAGTAATATGGATTCATGTTTCACTTGGCATAGTCCTGGAAAGTCTTGCTCCAGCTGTTTCAAATTATTTTCATTTCATATGTCATGTTTAATAGCAGGGAGGAGACTATTGCTAATGGTTTTTTCTTAGAAATTAATCTGTCAACCTGGTGAAAATATAAAATTAAAGCAGATGAACAGGGATCCTTCATTTAACATCCTAAGCATATTAATTCACTTAGCAAAAGCATAACAAGATTAAGTAATCAATGAGAATTTCCATTAAGAATGGGGAAATGTGGGTGCCTGGGTGGCCCAGTGGTTTAAAGCCTCTGCCTTCGGCTCAGGTCATGATCTCAGGGTCCTGAGATCGAGGCCTGCGTGGGGCTATCTGCTCAGCAGGGAGCCTGTTTCCTCTGCTCTCCCTGCCTGCTTCTCTGCCTACATAAATAAATTTAAAAAATGGGGAAATGTAGCACACCGAGAAGATCAGCAGCCCATCAATGTGATATATTCATAATCTTTTTTTTGATTGAGATTTTAGGTAGTGAGAGTTGAGTTCTCATGATGTGTCTTGCTGACAGATGTAAGCAGTCAGTGTCCAGGCCTTAATGTAACTTTTCATGAAGCAATATTCCATCCAGAGTCTGCATTTGTGACGCTGGCTGGGAGCTCTTTCCCTATAAGCGAGGTATAAAATAAGCTTTCCATTTCTCTAATAGTTGTCATTAGAGAAAGGATTGAAAGGATTTTCAAAAGATGCTTTAAAGACCTTGGAATTGGATGAAAGGGTTTAGGACCCAGAGCCCTTTTTATCAGCAAGAGTTTGAAGAAATCTTCCTCCACTGTGCAAATAACAAGGTTTTTAATCACTGGTACAAAATTGTTGCACATTCCAAGGCAACGTTCTTAATGATGTAACAATGTTACAGTGCATAACAGAGAGGGTTTAATGTTTCTGTCCTTTGGTTGTTGATGTTCTGCTTCCTCCCGTGTTGACTCTACCATATACTTCCTCTCACTTTTACCCTTAGTCCCCCTTATCTGAGCTTTTGCTTCCAGCACTTTCGCTTTTTTTGTTTGGTTTGGGTTCGGTTACCCCAGTCAACCAAGTCTGGAAGCAGACAGTCCCCCTTTGGGCTCATGATCAGGAGGCCAGAGTGGCGTCTGCTGCATCAGAATGTCTAGTCATTCACCTCATTCCATCTCCTCATGCAGGCATGGTATCCTCACACATAATCCTAGGAAGGGTGAGTACGGTAGGATAAGATATTTTGGGAGAGAAACCAGATTCACATAACACGGATTACAGTCTGTTGTTATAATTGTTCTATTTTATTATTCATGTTAATCTCGTCCTGTGCCTAATTACAGCTTGAACTTTATCACAGGTGTGATAGTATATATTGGTATCAGTACTATCCGTGGCTTAAGGCATCTGCTTGGGATCTTAGCATCTTCCATAGATAAGAGGGGACTACTGTATTTCTCACCCAATAATTCATTTCCTCTCGTCTTTAATTCATTCTTCTTTTTACTCTCAACACAACTCTCACAGTGCAGCATCAACTTAAAAGCTGCCATAAATTACTTTAAATATTTTTGATGTTTTATTTTCCGTAATTTTAATAGCTTATGAGCACCAAGTCAAATTGAAACATACAGCAGTAGGGTTGAGTAGAGGCTAGCTTAATTTATCCCTATGATATATGGATAGCTCTCCAGTGTAGAGAGTGGTAATATTCTTATCTTTCCATCTCTATCTGTGGCAACACATACGCCCCCCAGTTTTTTTTAACTATATACCTCAAAAACATGCTATGTTTTTGAATTATTAGACTCCTTACTGTAAAGAAGTGTGAAATACAACACTTTTGTTGAAATGGAAAAGAGACATATCTTAAATATCAGAAGATGGATGTTACTGGTTTTTTCATCCTTTATATCGAAAGTGGATGTTTACAAATAGATAAAAAATGGAGTGTTTATTGATGCATAATATGAATTGGGTAAATAAGAATAATTTTTTCTCCTATGAAAACAGTAATTTCATGTCTGAATCTAAGGAAAAATAGATGAAGGAGAAAAACTGAGGCACAAAATAATTCATTGCAGCATTTTTGTGATAGCAAGAAATGAAAACAACCCAAATGGTACATTACAAGGGAATTAAGTAATGGTTAAGTAAGTTTTGGACAAGTGTCCAAGAGGCTATTAGCATTCAATATGCTGTCAATACACTGTTTTTTTAAAATGAGAGCATAAGTTATATAAATCTTATGAAAATTATTAAACATAATCACAATTATATAAAAAATTATATGTAGGTAAAACAAAATAAAAGCACTTAAGATGCTCTGTAACTATTTACAGTGGTTATGTTTGGTGATATGATTATGGATGGTCCATCTCTTCTACTTTCTTACATTTCCCAGTTTTCTATTATACAAATGCAGCAGCACCACTTAAACGCTCTCTTGGAGAAGGCTAAACCGCCTAATGCAAATTATTACCATGTCGTAAGCTTAATTCAATTTGTAGGACCTAGAACAGCAGCCTGCCTTCAGAGAGAAAGTGTAATTATTTAATTATCTTGAGATCTATTATATAGTGAATATAGTGAACATTAATGTGATAATCTAGATGGGGGTGGATACACTTATTCATTGTAAAATACTTTCAATTTTGTTGAAAGCTTAAAAATTTTTTATGACTCACTGTTGGAAGGAATACAATGAAAATAAGTTCAGAGTTTCAGGCAATCTATTTACAGAGAAGCTTTCTGAGCATCATTTCTTTGCAAGTTAGAAGCTGTTAGCATATGCTCCATTATTATTCATTTTATATATCCCTTTCCCTGGTATAATTTATGTAGATGCAAAATAGTCAAATATTAGCATTTATGCAAGTCCAATTATAATATTCAATGATTTTTTTCTTGTGCTTTTAGTCATCTTAACTCTGTTTCCTTCAATGTATTATGATGTTTTATTATGTTTTCTCCTAAATATTATATTCTTTATTATCTACTTTAACATTTTATTTATATGTAGGTATAATATTTGAATGATTTATTTATATGGAAGCAAAAGTACATGTTTCACAAATACTATTACTATCAATACATATATTCACATATTTGGAATATGTCTGTTATATGCAGATATATAAATTAAACATTAAAAAGGTGTTAATCAGCTGTTCTCTCTTTAATAATACTAGAGTGAGTAGAAATGGGATAAATATGTAGCAAAATGGATTCCATTATTCACCTGTATTTAATTTGGGGATAATACATATTTCAGTGAAGTGTGTGTGTGTGTGTGCGTGTGTGTGCAAACTAAATATAGAATTAATTGGCTTGAGATATTCTATCTAGTAATGCATGTTTACTAAGTTGACATGTTCAAATATAGAATTTTTCTTTTTATGGGCTCATAAATGGAATATAAAATGCTAGAGGCAGTATGTATTCAACTACCTGCTAAGTGAAGAGAAGATAAAAATAGATATCATTCCTGGTGTGCTTGTTCTTTTTATATTTTTAAATCATAGCTTTGTTTTTAAGCCCACACATTTAAAAACTGAATTAGACTGGTCCTTATCAGGGACGCAGAAACCTATGCAAAGATCCTTAAATGTGTCTTTCTAAATCGGTGTTGTTTGGTCAACAGTTGGTGCTAGCCTTTAGACCAATCCTTTCAAGTTATAAATTTGTTAGGATTTGGAAGAGGAAAAGGGAATAGTAAAAAGGAAATTAACCACTGATATAAATTTATGTTTAATCTTCCTAAATCCAACCTTATCTAGAGACTTCCTTTTGGTTCCTTGCATATAAACACATTAGCTATCATTATAGCAAAATCCCTCTTTTACAAAAAATATTTTGTATACATAGAGCCAGTATAGAAATTTCCTAAAGGATGAAAGTTTAATACTAATCCATCTAATGCAAAAATATATTTGTATTAGTTAGCATTAAATCTGTCTATGCGTAACAGAAAACTCCAAATAAACATAATAATTTATTTATCTGTCACGTTCAAGATCTCTCACATTTAAGAGGTCAGTTCAGGCTTGTTTTAGTTTCCAAAAGAGCCCCAAATCCCTCCTATCTTGTAGTTCCACTATATAGGGCTTCCATTGTGAAGGGTCTCCTCTTTGATCCCAGATGGCTACTGATATTTCAACAGTCGTATTTGCATTCCAGTCATCAGGATGGATGAAGGCAACAGAGTAAACCACTTTCTGTTAGGCGCACTTCCTGCAGTTTTTACACAATACTGCAGTTTATATTTGATTAGTTTCATCATGATCACACCTAATTACAAAGGAGACTGTGCTACGTGGTTCTTATCCCATCTGGCTCTGTACTAAGCTGAAAATCAGTGTTCCTTTACCATGGGAGATAGTGTAATGTCCCTACCCTCAATGATTTTCATATTTTAATTTTTACAACCTACAAATACGTGACTTTACCTGACAAAAGAGATTTTGTTGATGTGATTATGAATCTGTAGAGAAGGTTATTCTGAGTTATCTAGGTGAGCCCAGTGGAATCACAAGGGTCCTCAGAAGAGTGCTCCCAGTTTAAAGAAGGCGATGGATGGTAGAAGTGAAGTATGGAAGATGAAGAAGGGGTAAGGGCCCATAGAATACAGCTAGACTCTAGATTCTGGAAAACAAAAGGCAATGATATCTCCCTGGGAGCTTCTAAAAGGAAACAGCCTGAACAAAACTCTGTTGTTTTAAGCCACCCGTTTGTGACAGAAATTTACAGCAGCAAAAGGAAATTGTCGTACTTACTAAAGAGAAGAAGGGAATAGATATCAAGCCCATTAATAGTTGGCCATGAATTTTCAGTGACGTCCATAGTTTTGGTCCCCGAAACTATCTGAATTTTTTCTGTATTTAATTTTGGCAGTCCCATGCCATTGGTAAATGAATAAATACTCTAATATGGTAGCCTGAGTTCTTAGATTCAGTTAAACCCTTGGTAATTAATGGTGTAGAACAGTCTTGGAGCCAGTAAGCCTGTGGGGGTAAGACCCCTTCAGGTGCATATTTAGTGTTTGCATTCAGTTCCTCCATCCTAGCATATGCCAGTCAAGGAATGAAATCTAGGGTCAAGGCCAATGAGAGAGCTGTGGCGGGAGAAAGGCTTTTGGGTCTGGTGGTGGAGGAAGACCAGAAAAGTAGCTTGGAGTTTCACATCCTGGCTTCTTTCTTTTGTGGCTGATGCTCTGCTTCCCAGGCCTCTCCTGCTCTGTCTGAATATACCCTCCATTCCCATACCCAGGGACAGACAATTTCTGTCTGGTAATCTCACTTCAAATGCTACTCCTTTTTTTGGTGGGAATTTTGGTTTGTTATAGGGCACGCTCAGTGAATCACAGCTGACACCATTAAGGGTTAAACAATGAGAGGTTTATTATAGCTGGCCGGTGACCACTTGCTAGAGTCTGGTCTCTGTGAGGGCCCCGACCCTAGGGCAATCTGGATTTTTTAAAGAAACAAAACATACCTTGTGGGGCATGTCTCAAGGAAACAAAACAAATCCTGGTGGGTTTGTCTCCAAAGGAACAGAACTTATCCAGGTGGACATGTCTCCATTCAATAGCAAAGTGACAGCAGTAAGCTTATTCTTTTACAGAAGCAGGAGTAGCTGGTTATGCATGAGTGCATGGGGTGATTTCTTATAACTGTAATTGGTTGGGTGCTTTCCAGCTCCGAATTTGGGGAAATGTTTATATCATTGGGCTCACCTATGGTCAGATGTCCTAGTTAGCCTCACAACTACCATTTTAGGTTTCTGATGACCATTTAACAGGTTATTACTCTTGACCCTAGACTAATTCCCCAACTCAGATTTTATATATTTTGTGAATACTAATTCTCTATTTTTAAAAAGATTTTATTTATTTGACAGACAGAAAGAGCATGTGTACACACAAGCAGGGGGAGGGGGCAGAGGGAGAGGGAGAAGCATGCTCCCCACTGAACAGAAAGCCTGACATGGGGCTGGATCCCAGGATGCTTGGATCATGACCTGAGCCAAAGGCAGACGCTTAACCAACTAAGCCACACAGGCGCCCCTAATTTTCCACTGTTAATTTAAGACTTGCCCTCTCTGGAAGAATAATGGGTCTTCAGATATGTCTAGGTCCAAATTCTCAGAATGTGGAGATATGTTACATTGTATGACAAAGATGAATTATGATTGCAGATAGGATTAAGGATGTTAATCAGCAGATGCTGATGTTATCCTGGATTAACTGGTTGGGACCAAGAAGGAGGAGAAGGTTTCAGGATCTGAAGGATCATATGATTAGGGAAGAAAGGCCAGAGAAAAGCAACCTTGTTTGTTTTGAAGATGGAAGAGGAGGTCTTGAGGTAGGGAAGCTGGGAAAGGCAAGGAAACAGATTTTCCCCTGGACCCTTCAGGGGAAAGAGGCCCTGCCAACACCTTGGTTTTTAGCTCAGACCACTCTGAACTTCTGAAACTTAAGATGATCAATTTGGGTCGTTATAAGCCACAAAATTTGTGGTGATTTGTTTTAACAGCAATGGGAAATAATAAATCCCTCCATCTATTAAGAAAAGATTTGAGAGATTTGAGGTTAAAACACGGCACACAGGGAGACATTTGAAAGTACAAAGATCCCACTGACTGAAGATACAGCAAGTACAGATGGCAACATGTGCACAACAACTTTTGTTTGACTCTTTCTGACGGCAGGGGCAAAACCAGAAACATCTTTAATTACATAGATTTTTGTGTTCTGATGAGGGTGTACAAATACTACATTTTACATATTACTACATACTACATATTACATAAATACTACATACTACATATTACATCTTCATTACCTGAAGATGTAATATTTTTCTGTGGACTGTACCAGTGTTGGGATTTATTGAAGTAACCTTGCTTAGAATAAGGAACCCCGATGACCATTATTTTAACCAGGGTTTTAGGAAAAGATAGGAGTTTTCTTATTGGGTCTTAAAAGGAGCAAAGTCTTTGTTGTGACTCTTGAAGGTAACTCAAAGAAACTTCAAGATGATATATTCAGGGACTACACTTTTTTAAGTCTTCATTAATGTAGAGATGCTTAGATGCTTCCTGGAGAGAGACCTGAAAGAAAAGCTAATCCAGCTGATGAAAAGTTAATGTTTTGGGTGCCTGGAGAGTAAAGCAGGGGCTTTTCTCTTTGGAAGAGAAGTCTTTTAGAAGAGACAAGCTTCATGAAAGTGGAACGCTTTTTGCTTTGGCACATCGAATGGAGGAGAAAAGTAAAGACCTTCCTCTCCCAACAAAGAATAAATGTCAGGGGTACAATTTGTCCTCACTTCAAACAAGGTAGCCTGAACACCAGTGGAAGTGGGCATGTTGTCTATAATCATGGGCCCTTTTCTATGTGCAAAGAATGAGAACCAGACTTCTAACAGCAAGTACAGGCAGGTGAAACAACGCTATAATTTTATCTGCTTTCTATATAATGTTACCACCTTCATGCAGTCTAGCCAGAGTCTGAAGATCTACTGAAGGCAACTTTGATTATATAATGGTGGCTATTGATTTAGATAGTTGGATGGGTGTTAAATCACCAGTCTCTTATTAAGATAAGCAATTAAAAAACACCACAAATAAATCCTTGAAGAGTTACCATTGCAGTCTATATATGTATAATCTTTGGCCAAATTCTACTTTGTTGAGTCAGGTGAAAAGCATATGTTTTTCCCATACATTGGTAGAGACATCAGCGCAAGAGCCAAACCTGCGTTATTCTCCTGACCTCCACCTGCCTTAGAGTAATGCATGGAAGGGACCAGTTCATATCTCTCTCTCTCTCTCTCTCTCTCTCTCTTTCTTAATTCTAAGAAGGAGTTTTTAAGAGTTTTCAGCTTTTATTCATACTTTACCACCACCATGATATATTTATATTCAACATTTCAAATCATCTAAATAGAAACAAATGATTTTATTCTATGAAGTATTTAGAATAAGATACTGATTATCAGGAGACTAAGGGAAATGACAAACATCAAGCACATATTTTGTGCTGGATACCAAGAAAGATATTTTATTTATTTTTTTCAAAGATTTTATTTATTTAAGAGAGAGCACAAGCAGGGGGAGAGGCAGGCAGAGGGAGAAGCCGGGTCCCCGCTGAGCAAGGGGCCTGATGTGGGACTCAATCCCAGGACCCTAAGATGATGACCTTAGTTGAAGGCAGTTGCTCAACTGATTGAGCCCCCCAGGCATCCCAAGGAAGGTATTTTTACATGTTACTTCATTTTACTGTTACAACAAGACTCCAAACCAGGTTTGATTCTCTCTATTCTATAAGTGAAAACATTTTATCTCAGAGCAGAGAAGCCAAGATTCAAACCCATGCTTCCTTTTCATGCTTTCCTCATTATATTACTTTACTACTTATTGTATTTAATTTCTACTTCAGAAACACTCATTGCTATTTTAGGGAGAAATAAATATGGCAAAGGGCTATAATATCGTATAGTATCTTTAACTCCACATTAAAAGGGGATGCTACAAATTTTAACACTTCTTAAATATTAATGGAAGAAGTGTTTACATGATCTTAACTATCTGAAGAATGTGGGGGGAAAATGGTAGGCCACATGTTTCCAAATACCTGTACATTTAGCATCATCTACTTTACTAATGCATATTCTTAGTGTCATTTATTTTTTAATATTCTTTTTGGTTATGTTTAGTATAAAAATACAATGAGGAAAGAAGAAATCCTCATTCTTGCCCAACTCTTCTGCCTAGGAATGATCACTCAACATGTTGTATCCTCCCAGATATTTTTAAATTTATGCTTATGAATACAATATGAACACACACACCCAAGTGAAATTCTGCATATAAGTTCTGAGCTTTGGACTTCTAACACTTAAGGATATTTTGTTGATATTTTTCTATTGTAGATAACTACCTCATCTTTTAGTGTTTGAATGTCGTTATTTGTGATTTGTCATTTAGACATTTCAAGATGGTATAATCTTGTAACTGTTTGGAAGAAATAATCTGTGTGCTCAAAGTCTCTTTCTATTTCACAGGAAATGTTAAGATTAGTAAGAATAAAGAAGCATATATAATTTCTTTTATGTTTCATGTCCATATTCACTTATGTATTACAGCATTTCTTTTTTTAAATCAACATATACTGTATTATTTGTTTCAGGGGTACAGGTCTGTGATTCCTCAGTCTTACCGTAATTCACAGCACTCACCATAGCACATACCCTCCCCAATGTCCATCACCCAGCCACTGCATCCCTTTCAACCCTCTTCCCTCCAGCAATCCTGTTTGTTTCCTGAGATTAAGAGTCTCTTATGGTTTGTCTCCCTCTCTGGTTTCATCTTGTTTCATTTTTTCCTCCTTCCCCTATGATCCTCTTTCTTATTTCTCAAATTCCTCAAACCAGTGAGACGACATGATAAATGTCCCTCTCTAATTGACTTATTTCACTTAGCATAGCACCCTCTAGTTCCATCCATGTCATTGCAAGTGGCAGGATTTCATGTTTTTTTTTCCTTGATGGCTGCATAGTATTCCATCATGTGTGTGTGTATATATACGTACACACACGATGGAATACTTTTTCCGTTTGAGTGGCTCATATAAAGAGCCAATGGCTCTTTCCATATTTTGGATATTGTGCACATTGCTGTTATAAACATTCAGGTGGATGTGCCCCTTTGGATCGCTACATTTGTATCTTTAGGGTAAATGCCCAGTAGTACAATTCTGGGTCATAGAGTAGCTCTATTTTCAACTTTTTGAGGAATCTCCATACTGTTTTCCAGAGTGGCTACACCAGTTTGCATTCCCACCAACAGTGTAGGAGGGTTCCCCTTTCTCCACAGCCTTGCCAACATCTGTCATTTCCTGACTGGTTAATTTTAGCCATTCTGACTGGTGTGAGGTGGTATCTCACTGTGGTTTTGATTTGTATTTCTGGGATGCCGAGTGATGTTGAACACTTTTTCATGTGTCTGTTGGCCATTTGGATGTCTTCTTTGCATATATGTCTGTTCATGTCTTCTACCCATTTCTTGATTGGATCCTTTGTCCTTTAGGTGTTGAGTTTGATAAATTCCTTACAGATTTTGGATACTAGCCCTTTATCTGATATGTCATTTGCAAATATCTTCTCTCATTCTGTCAGTTATCTTTTGGTCTTGTTGACTCTTTCCTTTGTTGTGCAAAAACTTTTGATCTTGATGAAGTCCCAATAGTTCATTTTGCCTTTGCTTCCCTTGCCTTTGGCAATGTTTCTAGGAAGAAGTTGCTGCAGCTGAGGTCAGAATTTGCTGCCTGTGTTCTTCTCAAGGATTTTGTTGGATTCCTGACTCACACTGAGATCTTTCATTCATTTTGAGTCTATTTTTGTGTGTGATGTAAGGAAATGGCCCAGTTTCATTCTTCTGCATGTGGTTGTCCAATTTTCCCAACACCATTTATTGAAGAGACTGTCTTTTTTCCATTGGACATTCTTTCCTGCTTTGTTGAAGAAGAGTTGACCATAGAGTTGAGGGTCCATTTCTGGGCTCTCTATTCTGTTCCTTGGACTGTGTGTCCATTTTTGTGCCAGCACCATACCGTCTTGATGATTACAGCTTTGTAATAGAGCTTAATTTTGATGCCACTAAGTTTGTTTTTCCTTTTCACTATTCCTCTGGCTATTTAGGGTCTTTTCTGGTTCCATATAAATTTTAGAATTATTTGTTCCATTTCTTTGAAAAAAGTTGATGGTATTTTTATAGGGATTGCATTAAATGTGTAGATCGCTCTTGGTAGCATAGACATTCTCACAATATTTGTTTTTTCAGTCTATGAGCATGGAACGTTTTTCCTTTTCTTTGTGTCTTCCTCAATTTCTTTCAAGAGTACTTTATAGTTTTCTGAGTACAGATTCTTTGCCTCTTTGGTTAAATTTATTTTTAGATATCTTATGATTTGGGGTACAATTGTAAATGGGATTGACTCCTTAATTTCTCTTTCTTCTGTCTTGTTGGTGTATAGAAATGCAACTGATGTCTGTGCATTGATTTTATATTCTGACACTTTCATGAGTTTTTTGCAGCCATGTTCATTAGGGATATGGGTCTGTAATTCTCCTTTTTGATGGCATCTTTGTCTCATTTGGGAATCAAGGTAATGCTGGCTTCATGAAATGAGTTTGGAAGTTTTCCTTTCATTTATATTTTTTGGAACAGTTTCAGGGGAATAGGTATTAATTCTTCTTTACATGATTGGTAGAATTCCCCTGGGAAACTACCTGGCCCTAACTCTTGTTTGTTTGGAGATTTTTGATTATTGGTTCAATCTCCTTACTGGTTATGGGTCTATTTAAGTTTTCTATTTCCTCCTGGTTCAGTTTTGGTAGTTAATGAGATTCTAGGAATGCATCCATTTCTTCCAGATTGTCAAATTTGCTGGTGTATAGTTGCTCATACTATGTTCTTATAATTGTTTGTACTTCTTTGGTGTTATTATGATATCTCCTCTTTCATCATGATTTCATTAATTTGGGTCCTCTTTTTTTTTTTTGATAAGTCTGGCCAAGGATTTATCAATCTTATTAATTCTTTCAAAGAACCAGCTCCTAGTTTTGTTGATCTGTTCTACTGTTCCTTTGGTTTCTATTTCATTGATTTCTGTTCTGCTCTCTGTTATTTCTCTTCTTCTGCTGGGTTTAGGCTTTTTTGTTTGTTTTTTTGTCCTTCAGCCCCTTTAGGTTTAGGGTTAGATTGTGTACTTAAGACTTTTCTTGTTTCTTGAGAAAGGCTTCTATTGCTATATACTTTCCTCTCAGGGCTGCCTTTGCTGTGTCACAGAGATTTTGAACAGTTGTGTTCTCATTTTCATTTGTTTCTATGAATTTTTAAAATTCTCCTTTAATATTCTGGTTGACACATTCATTCTTTAGTAAGATTATTTTTAGTCTCCTTGTATTTGAGTTCTTTCCAATTTTTCACTTGTGGTTGAATTCCAGTTTCAAAGCATTGTGGTTTGAAAATATGCAGGGAATGATCCCAATCTTTTGGTACTGGTTGAGACCTGATTCGTAACCCAGGATGTGATCTATTCTGCAGAATGTTCCATGTGCACTAGAAAAGAATGTGTATTCTATTGCTTTGAGATGGAATGTTCTGAATGTATCTGTGATGTCCATCTGGTCCAATGTGTCATTTAAAGCCTTTATTTCCTTGTTGATCTTCTGCAGGAAGGGCCTGTTGTATTGATTCTCAAATGTCTTTGCCCATGGAGGAATTGCACTGCCCTTGCCAGGCACCAGGTTAATCAATCTGCTCAAGTTTTCTTTTCATAGCTTTTCTTCCCTGAATGCTTTCAGTACAGCTTTGGAGGCTGAGAATGAAGATGGGGCCTCCCAGTCTCCAGCCCAGAGGAGCTGAGAGCCCGGGGCCCCACTCCTCAGTGTGCCCTCAAAGAAAAGCAGTCAGTCATGCCTGTTTTCTGGTCTCCAGCCATGCTCCGTGCTCACATGACCTATGACGGAGCATTTCTGTCTCTGGCGCATGACCCCGTTCGGAGTCTCCAAACCCAGAAGATTCCTGCAGCACGCTCCCGTGCTGTTCCTCCCAGTGGAGAAAGGAGGGGGTAACCTCAGATCTGCCACTTGTGGGGTCCCTGCTTGAAGAGCAGTGGCTGGACTCTGCTTAGGATCATAATTTAAGGTAACCTTGAGCTGAGAGCCCCTTCCTCAGCTCCATCTCTGCAGCTGGCCTCCCCACTCTGTTACCTGAGATCTTTCCAGTTTACAGGCACCCCCAGTCTTTCTGTGTCCCCGTGGTTCCTGAGACTGAACTGTTCCAAGGAGGGTACCACACCACACTTAGCTGCTGGAGTGATGTCCCGCAGTGGAGCAGACATCTAAAAGTTCTGATTTTGTGCTCTGCTGCTCAACTGCTTGCCAGGAGCCCGCATCTCTGGCCACGGTCTCTCTTCCTGTATGTCTCCTCAGATTCACTTCTCTGAATGTTCTACCTTCCAGAAAGTGGTCACTTTTCTGTTCTAGAATTCTACTTGATCTCCTGTTGAATTTGTAGGTGTTTAGAATGCTTTGATAATTATCTAGCTGGATTCCTGGGACCAGATGAAATCTAGGTCTCCTACTCCAATTGCAGCATTTCTTTTTTTTTTTTTTTTTAAAGATTTTATTTATTTGACAGCGAGAAACACAGCTAGAGAGGGAACACAAGCAGCGGGAGTGAGAAAGGGAGAAGCAGGCTTCCCACCGAGCAGGGAGCCCGATGTGGGACTTGATCCCCTGTCTCCGGGATCATGACCTGAGCCGAAGGCAGTCGCTTAACCAACTGAGCCACCCAGGCGCCCCCAATTGCAGCATTTCTAAGCATGATGTTTTACTTAATGTTTATTTGTTGCAAGTTTTTATTGGCTAGTATTAAGATTAAGATTACAGAAAGTAAGGATTGTGTTTTATTAAATGTAATAAATTATGACTTCAAAAAATTAAAAGATTTTTTGTTGTTCTCATCCTGTAAGAAACTACTGGTGATTCAGCTACTGAACACTTTTCAGGGGTATAAACAAGGATTGTGGTAAAAGGAACCATCTTGCAAGATCAAAAGAGCCTCTTGGTTCTCAGAAGAATGTCAAAGCAGGATAGTGTTATGGGGTTAAATGAGGAAATTCAACCTAAAAGGCAGCAGGGCCTAGAAGGGAAACCGGAATCCTCACCAACCCATGCCAAGACAGGGCTCAATCTGACATTATTTCTTAAGTACAAGAAAAGAAAGTAGGGCAAGGGCAAGGGAGATCTCTGGGATAGCCTTCATCTTCTACACCTGTTGTGTCATACTGCTTGAATCTGCCTTATTGACTCTTGGTAGGTAGAGTACAACTGTCATGGGATTTTCCTTTACCTACCCTCAGAGATTTCCTTTACTTCTCTTTCATGTTGAGTTCTCTAATGCTGTCATCTCATAGTATCCTTTTTTGTTTTGCTTTCCTTTCATTTTGATGAAACTTGTCTTCCACTATTTTAAAAAGATTTCTATTCAGGTGTCACACATCTGTAGTAGATTACTGAATCGACAGTGTATGTCTTGATAAGTTTTCATACATGTATACGTCTGTGTAACTACCATCCAGATTCAGATATAAAATATTTACTGAGCCCAGGAAGATTTCTTGTGCCACTTTTTTGTTAATATCCTTCTCCACCAAAAGTAAACCCCATTCTGATCTCTATCACTATTGTTGAGTTGTACTTGTTCTTATACTTCATATGAATGGAATCACACAAATATATATCTTGACTCCTTTGACTCAACATTTTATCTGCATTGTTGAACATGGACATAGTTCATCTGTTTTTATTGCTGTGTGGTATAGTTATTTTATTCATTTTTTATCAATTAAAATTTGGGTTATTTCCCAAATATTTTTGTATATGTCTTCTGGTAGACATACATTTCTTTTTCACTTGAGTATACACGTAAGGTAGAATTATTGGAGCATTGGATAAATATATGTTTATATTAGTAGATCTTTGGTAAAGAGTTTTCCAAAGTAGATGTACAAACTTATATCTTGGCCAGAAAAGTACTATAGTCTTCCTTGGTCTACATTTGAACTACAAATGCTCTACTTGTAAACACTTGAATTTGTCAGCATTGTAGTGGATTTGTAGTAGTATCTCATTGTGGTTTTAGTTTTTATATCCTTAATAAGAAATGATGCTTGGGGTGCCTGGGTGGCTCAGTTGGTTAAGTGACTGCCTTCGGCTCAGGTCATGATCCCGGAGACCAGGGATCGAGCCCCACATTGGTCTCCCTGCTCGGCGGGAAGCCTGCTTCTCCCTCTCCCACTCCCCCTGCTTGTGTTCCCTCTCTGGCTGTGTTTCTCTCTGTCAAAAAAATAAATAAAATCTTTAAAAAAAAAAAAGAAATGATGCTGAGAAATTTTCATATATTTATTAGCTATGTAGATACCCTCTTCTGTGAATTGCCTATTCTATTCTGTTTTCCATTTTTTAATCAGCCTGCATGTATTTTCCCTTTTTTATTTATAGGGTTCTTTATATATTTCAAGTATGATCTCTATGTATATATTGCACATTTTTCAAGTCATTGGCATAATGCTATTTCTAATATTCTCTTTATACCATTTTAATGACTTTAGTATCTATATCTATATTCCCTTTATTAATGTGGATAGGCGTATTATGTTGTTTTTTTCATGGTCAGTGTTGTGAGGACTTTATCAATTTTTTAAAAATATTTAATTTATTTATTTATTTGACAGAGAGAAACACAGCTAGAGAGGGAACATAAGCAGGGGGAGTGAGAGAGGGAGAAGCAGGCTTCCCGCCGAGCAGGGAGCCCGAGGTGGAGCTAGATCCCCTGTCTCCGGGATCATGACCCAAGCTGAAAGCAGTTGCTTAACCAACTGAGCCACCCAGGTGCCCCTGGACTTTATCAATTTTAAAATATTCTTGAGGACATTTTCATTAACTGAGTTTCCCAATTTCATGACTGCTTTTTGTTTCATTGAGTTATTATTTATTTATATTTCTACTTTCATTTGATATTATTTGTATTTTTCTAACTTCTTTTAATGGAAGTTCAAATCCTTCTGAAAAGTAGATTAAAGTTAGCATCTACAATTTTGCATTCATCTATTTCTTCTTTTAATTCTTTTTTTTTAAAGATTATTTATTTATTTATTTGATAGAGAGAGATCACAAGTAGGCAGAGAGGCAGGCAGAGAGAGAGGAGGAAGCAGGCTCCCTGATGAGCAGAGAGCCTGATGTGGGCCTTGATCCCAGGACCCTGAAATCATGACCCGAGCTGAGGACAGAGGTTTTAACCCACTGAGCCACCCAGGCATCCACTTCTTCTTTTAATTCTTTGCATTTTCCTGTAATTATTATGAAACTAAGGTATTAGATTAATATAAATTTTGTACTATGATATCTTCCTATTGAATTGGCCTATTTGCTATTGTGAAATGTCTTATTTGTATCCTCTGAATTTTACTTTGTTTCATTATAGTCTCACTAGTTGGTTGTTTTTTTTTTGTTTTGTTTTGTTTCTTGATGCACAATGTGGGGGTGACTTTCTCCATCCTTTTACTTTCAATTTGTATCCATGCTTATATTTAAAGTCTGTATCTTACAAACAGCAAACACCATGTTGAATCTTGAATATTAGTGTGTATACATTAATGATATAATTGGTTTTAAATTAATCTTGCAGTTACCTTCTAGTTCTATTTGTTTATTATTTATTTTGCATTTCTCTGGATTAATCAAGATTTTAAATTTTATTTATTTTTTGATTAGTTTTGTAAGTTATACATTCTTGTATTAATGCTTTTGAGGTTTTGCCACACATTACAATATAATCACTGAATTATTACAGTGTACATGAATTTAGTACTTTTATCACTTTCCACATTAAAGCAAGACTCTCATCACAGTTTAATTCTATTTATGCCTTCTTTCCTATATGTTGGCATATATTTTACTCTACAAATGTTTCAAATTCCACATTATTATTATTGTTGCATTTAACAATCATAAATCTTTTATAATCACTCATGTATTACTCTTACTGTTACTTTCATCAGTAATTAATTTTATTATTATTATTGTTGCATTTAACAATCATAAATCTTTTATTTATTATTATTATTATTATTATTATAATTATTATAATTGTTGCATTTAACAATCATAAATCTTTTATAATCACTCATGTATTACTCTTACTGTTACTTTCATCAGTAATTAATTTTCCTTCATCTGAAGGACTCTCTTTAGTATTTCTATTACATATATTTTATTGTCAAAGTCTTGGTATGTCTAGTTTGTTAATTTTCCTTCATTTTTTGAGGGATAAAATCACAAAATATAGAGTTTCAGTTTGGCAGTTAGTCCCCTCTTTCTTTTAACACTTTGAATGTGCATCCCATTGTCTTCTGGTCTTCATTATTTCAGTTGAAAAGTCAGCTGCAATTCTTATTGGTGCTACACTGAACACATTTTCTTGGTTTTTCATGTTTAGACTATGATGTACCAGTGTATATTTTTTATGCTTACTTTTGTACAGTTATTTGAATTCACAAATTTGTTTCTTCTATCAGTTAGAAAATACTTGGCTAGAATATTTTCAAATAATGGTTCTTATCCATTCTCATTCTTTTCACCTTCTGGAGCCCTATAACACTTATCTTAGACATTTACAGTGTCTCCTGTGTCTCCTTCCTCTTTATCCTTTCTTTCTCTCTGATCTGTCTTCCAGCTCACTGATCTTCTGGTCTATTGTTTCTATATTTTATTAAATATAAACTTATTCTACTTATTCTTTAGTTTTTATGTTTTCTCAGTTCTGCAATTTCCATTGTAATCCCTTTTTAAATGATGCTTTGTCTTTGGTGAAACTCTCCATATTTCCTCCAATTTCATGAAAATCAGTTATCGTTAATTTAGAGCACCTGTCTGTTGATTCCATACCTGACTCAATTGTGAGTCTGTTTCTGTTTTCTGTTTCTTTTTTATTATTATTTCTCAGTAAATTTGTCCTGTATTTTTAAAAACATTCTTTGTAAGTTTTTATTAGATACAAGACATTTGGGTGAAAAATAGCATTGTGGATCAACAAGGTCTAGTACAGGCAGTTTCAGGGTTTACTATGGTTGTTATATTTTATTTTTACCCATAATACTAGAAAAAACCCTTAGTTCTAGGTCATGGCTTTCAATCTCAGGATGAGATCACACTCTGTAGGGAATGACCCATCAGAGGACTATATAGAAAGCTCAGAAAATGCTGTATCTTTGGGAGGTTTGAACTCCCATCTCTGTCTTACCAACATCACTCATTAACTGAAATAGCTGTTTAGATTTTCAGTTTCCTAACTGCTGTTTTCTGCTAGCTTCTTGAATTCTCACCTTGCACATGTTCATACTCAGGTTAGATGTCAGTCAGTGACTGGAGAGGTGATCACATATTGATTTTGGAACTCTTTTATTATTGTTTTTTCTCTCTGTGCTTATGCCCCTCAAGTTTCAGTGTTTTCTCAGCTCTAACCTTGAATTCTACCTCTTTAGCCACTAAGACTGTTGTTTTCTGCTTGAGCTCAAACCTCCTGCAGGGCACAGTGAGAAATACACATAAAGAAAAAGCTGGGGTGAAAAAAAAATAAAAAAAAATAAAAAGCTGGGGTGAATATGGATACCTCTTAGTATATGCTTCCCTTGTCTCAAGATTATAGAATTATATATATATATTTACAATTATATATTATATAATTATATATAATACATTTTAAATATACATTTAAAGATATAATTCTTTATATTTTTTATATTTATTTAAAATATATATATACACACACATACATATAATTCCTGTATATGTTGTTGCATGCCAATGCTCTCAAAAAGGAAATTTTTATATTCTGTCCAAATTTGTAATTGTTTTCAGGAGAAGCATTTGTTTAATGTCAGATATTCCATCCATTGCCAGGACTAGAAGCTCCTGTCCCAGGTGATTGGAAATTCTGAACTAATATGCCATGATGTGAATCCATATTCATTTATTTTGTTTTGCTGGGCAGCTAGGGAATTCTTTCTGCAAATTTGTGTTCTCTGGTTCCAGAATATTTCTTTGATTATAACATTGTTGATTTTTTTTTTCTTAATTATCTTTACTTTTCTTTCCATAAACTTCTCTATTGTTTAAGTTTTGCACTTCCTGGGGCATCTGGATGGCTCAGTCCTTAAGCTTCTGCTTTCGGCTCAGGTCATGATCCTGGAGTCCTGGGATCAAGCCCTGCATCCGGCTCCCTGCTCAAGCAGGAAGCCTACTTCTCCTTTTCACACTCCCCTTGCTTGCGTTCCCTTTATTTCTTTTTCTTTCTTTCTTTCTTTCTTTCTTTCTTTCTTTCTTTCTTTCTTTCTTTCTTTCTTTCTTTCTTTCTATATTTTCAAATAATGGTTCTTATCCATTCTCATTCTTTTCACCTTCTGGAGCCCTATAACACTTATCTTAGACATTTACAGTGTCTCCTTTCTTTCTTTCTTTCTTTCTTTCTTTCTTTCTTTCTTTCTTTCTTTCTTTCTTTCTTTCTTTCTCTTTCTTCCTTCCTTCCTTCCTTCCTTCCTTTCTTTCTTTCTTTCTTTTTCTTTTTTTTAAAATATTTTATTTATTGGGCGCCTGGGTGGCTCAGTTGGTTAAGCGACTTCCTTCGGCTCAGGTCGTGATCCTGGAGACCTAGAATCGAGTCCCACATCGGGCTCCCTGCTCGGCAGGAAGCCTGCTTCTCCCTCTCTCACTCCCCCTGCTTGTGTTCCCTCTCTGGCTATGTTTCTCTCTGTCAAATAAATAAAATCTTTTAAAAATATATTTTATTTATTTATTTGATGGAGAGTGCACAAGTAGGCAGAGAGGCAGGCAGAGAGAGAGGAGGAAGCAGGCTCCCTGCTGAGCAGAGAGCCTGATGTGGGCCTCGATTCCAGGACCCTGAGATCATGACCTGAGCCAAAGGTAGAGGCTTTAACCCAGTGAGTCACCCAGGTGCCCTTGTATTCCCTTTCTAATTGTGTTTCTCTCTATCAAATACATAAATAAAATCTTGAAAAAAAATTTTTTTGTACTTCCTAAAATTCTTTTCTAACTTCTCATTAGTTTCTCTTTTGTTGTAGATTTATTGTCCTTTTTTTATACTTTGTGAAAGATTCTTCTCAAGTTTAACTTGCAATTTCTTTTTAGTTTTTTCTTTTCATTATCATGATTTTAAGTGAAGTGTTGGTAATTTTTTTTTTTGGTTATCTAGATTCTTTTTATAATATATTCTATTGTCTCATGGATGTAATGGTTTTTTACTTTTCTTTGATGGTATTAATGATAAACTTTTAAAAATGTTAATTGGCATAGTCTTATTGCCTCCATTTTACCTCCTTTCTTGTTTGTTTGTTTTTTTTCCTGGTTTCCAGGTTATATTGTCAGTGTCCTCTATATCGCATTTTCTGCTTAAGATTAAGAGATAAGGTCTACAAAGTTGACAGAAACTTTGAGTGCATGAACAAGGCTTATGAATGAATTTCACTGTATTTAATATGGCTGGTATAACTGTTGTGTATATTACTTATACTATGCTTTTTGCTATAGCATACTACCCTTAATATTCCCAGTAGACCCAAAGTTTATAATGACTGAAATACACATTTTTTGTAGATAATTATGTTGGAAAGCAACCCTTCTACACACAGTCATTTAGTGTTGTAGACCAACAGAGGCTTTGTTCTCTTTAATATGTGATGTTGAAGGTAACCATGGAGGTCATCTACATTTCAAACAGCTTAAAAGGGAAAATAATGTAAAGAATCTATGACATAAAGAATCTATGACAAGGTTTTCTGGACATGCCAGGCCTGAAAGAGGTACACATTGATTCCACTCATATCACATCACCATCATTTTGCATACATTTGTAGGGTAATGAGAATTATAGTTTCTTGGGTGGCATCCACATCATAGGGACAAATCTATACTATGGAAGCAGGTGATAATTTTTGTTGTATAGCTAGCCATCACTTCTACATTCTATGTTTATTTTATTTTCTTGCTAAGTCAGTTTGCTCAGAAAAGAAGATGAAGAAGCTAGGATTTTGAGAGCCAAACTAGTTAGGAAAGAAAATAGTATGGGAACATTCTCAATATCTGGAATGCATATATTGAGTTAAAGCTTTTGTATAGAGTATGAGAACTCTATCCTCAACTATGTCACCTCTGTTTTAGATAATAAAACTCTAGATGACAAATCTTTAGTCTTCTGCTGTAGTGAGGGGCTGGGAGTGGGGGAGTAACTTGCCCATAGACATGGTATAGAGGATGAGATGTAGAGATTTAACTTCTTTGTCAATATACTCTAATCATTTTCTTTATCCTCCCTTCTCTATTGCCAGGTCCAAAAAAATTTTTTTTCTAACCTTCAAATTTTTGTTTTGCTTTGCTCCTTTGTTCTCTCTGCCATCTGCATAAAGAAAAAATATTTTTTCTGTAGTGTTAGTAAGAAGTTGAGTTTAAATTTGCCATTTTAGCCAGTAGTCCATAGTCATAATATTTTGAAATAATAAAAAAGTACATTTTTATCCCTGCAAATTGTATTTTTCATATTCCTCTATAGCCATTCATTCTCAGTGAAAGAAAGATTTGTGGATTCCACCTCATGAAGGAAGAGTCTATGAGGTAAAAGGAAATTTATCATATGAGAACAAAAAAATACCAATCTTTGTGAAATGGGAGAGTGTAAGAAGAAAAAAACAAATGGACGTTTTTATGTGTATGCCCTTGTTCTCCTTTCTCTGGGCTTAAGGTCCAAGGAGAGGTTTTTATTTTTGTTTTTAAATTTTATTCATTTATTTGTCAGAGAGAGAGAAAGAAAGAACACACAAGCATGGGAAGTGGCAGGCACACAGAGAAGTAGGCTCCCTGGTGAGCAAGGAACCCCTATGTGGGACTTAATCGAGGACCTGAGCTAAAGGCAGACGTTTAACTGACCGAGCCACCCAGCCATCCCAAGGATAGTTTTTATTCAATATATCATTAGATAAATTTTTGGCGGTTCCATGGTGGAGGAGGGGAAACTTCTCATGGCCACAGGGATTGGCTGAACATGAATTGACAAAGTTGTAATCCCCTTTGAATGCTCAGAGTCATGTTAAGATTCATGTCAGAACAACATGGAGGAGGTTCATTGTGACCACACAGTTTATAGAAGACCCAGACATTTTCACATGCCCTGATAGGTAAATGTAGTGAGGTTGAGAAGGTTGATTTCCAACAGAAGCCTGAAGCTGGAATGAAGAGGCTACATAGCATGAGGATATTATGATCAGGGCAAAGTGCTGAGATGCATGGACTTCAGTTCTGAGAGCTAATGCAATGTTCCAACAGACCCAGAAGGATCAGCTACGCTGCCTCAGTGAACCTTACATAGGAGTCCAGAAATCAGATGAAGCACACATTCAAAAACGAGATCATCAAGGACACAATTCCCATTCCTCAAAATCACAAGATCTCTAAATCCTTCTCTTCCCCATCATTTTGGAGGAGAAGCACATTTACCTTAAAATCTTCATTTACTCAAAAAATAGCATTTATTTGTTTTGTATTGCTACTGTAACAAATTGACACAAATTTAGTGGCTTAAAACAACACAAATATATTATCTTATAGTTCTTGAGATTGGAAGTCCAAAATAGATACCACCAAGCTAAAATCAAAGTATTGGCAGAGCTTTGTTCCTTTTCTTTTCCAGCCTCTAAAGGTTGCCTTTCTTCCCTACTCACCTTAAAAGTCAACAGTGTTGCATCGCTCATCCCATTCTTCTGTAGTCACATCTCTAACTCTTTTCTTATGCTTCCCTCTTCTACTTGTAAGGACCCTTGTGATTACTTTGGACCACTGCAGATGATCTAGGATAATGTCCCTATTTGAAGACTGGCTGATTAGCAACCTCGATTCCATCAGCAACTTTAATTCCCCTTTGCCATGTAAGGTAACATATTCATAGGTTCTGGGGATTAGTTTGTAGACATTTTTGGGGGGCCATTATTGCGTCTACCACAGGGGAAATAACTCTAAAGAGACCAGGGATACCATAAAAGAATGAGATAAGTTAGCAGATTTAATTTTCCCTGCCCATCCCTTATTACCCAATGGAATGGACATATGAAGAAAATTAGATCAATTTTAAAGTAGAGAAAGCTTGTTTTCTTTCTACATCAGTCCTGTAGGGTGACTAAATGTTTTACTTCACTGCGTGTAGATTATGAGATACAATTTGATAACTTTCTTATTAATCACAGATTTAATGTAATTCTGGCTTTCTGTCATGACTTGAGTAGAATGTTTCACTCGTATTCATCCTAGATGTTAAAAACAATTTTTATTTAGATGAAAATCATTACCCAAAGACAATGAGATAATGCTAGATTCTTGGTGACAACTTCACAGATGAAAAGTTTTCGTTTTCCTTTTCAAGTTTTCTGCTATTCTTTCTATATAGAATAACAAATAATAGTAATTATAGAGCATCATGTTAACAGTTGGTAAAACCTGTGGCTGTTCTTCTAATAGAATATTTCTCTTTAGGTGATTAATCTGTTTGAAGTTTTTCTGTTCCATTGAGAATTTAGATGTCAGATTTATTATGAGTTCTTTTCCCCCATGAAGTACAACTTTAATAAACAATTCTAATCAAAACAACTGGGAACTTTGCAAAAGAAACAGGTTTTAAAAACTGAGGTGTTGTGTTTTATTCCACAAGGGATGTACTGCTAACCTTTTTTGAGGTCAAAATAAATGAGATCAGTCACAGCTATGCTCTAAAAAGTATCCTTTGGAAACAGATTCATGCAATGTGTAATTCAAAGTGACACATTTGAAAGTTCTATGATTCTCATTTCTTATAAAGATGGTCATTATTAGTAAGAGAATTCAAGAGTTGCTCTTTTGGAATCCCAAAATGCAGACACTGAAATTTTAAGCAGTGAGTTTGTGGGCACAAAAGCAGCCAGATATTGAGTTATTGTGAGGATTCACTGCATCTTCTTTTGTCCTCTGGATGCTTGTCATTGTGTAGACAGAGACATAAAAAGTGGATTCTTGATGTTGATTATACCATGAATAATTTCCACACTTATTAAAAAAGATTAAGTTTTTGAGTTTTTTTTTAAAGAATGAGTCACATGAGGAGCCTGAAAAGTTGCTTTTTAATTTATTGTTTTTGAATCTCTCTCCAAGTTGGCTCTACATATAGAATGTATTTTATTATTTTTAAAGTTAATGTGATTGCCTGCTATTTTATGTTCTTACAGCCAATTTGTGCTGACTCGACTCTTTTGATGAGATCATCATGATTATAAGTCTAAGGATATGCTTTTGATCTTTATAAAGAAGTTTGCTTACTTCCATCATGGGAACACAGATGGCACTCATATTCTCCATACATTTATTTTATAAATACATGTCTTTGATCTTATGGGAAGACACCATAAATTCCTTATCTTTAGTAAATCTCAACCAATTAAAAATGTCCTAACAGCAGATCAGAACTGTATTTTTAATAAAGTATGGTGGCGTGATAAGAGGAAATACACTAATTACTAATTGTCTTTGAATGTCTTATCTAAAATTAATGGTTTAAATTTCTAAGATATATCAAAGGTCAAAGTTCTCTAGTAAACTGATTGCAAATAAAATTTAATTGCAAAACTATTTTGGTTTGAGTAGTATATTAAAATCTCACAATTGCATTTTATTTGAGGTGTGAGAACAGTAAATCTTAGCACTAAACTACTATGAAAAATCCAATGCTGTTTTCCAATTTATCTAATAATTCAAACTATGACAGGATGTTATATTAGGAAGTGGGAAGCCTAACTTGCCAGGCTTAATGTATTATGGGACTTCAGAGGCCCTCTTTTATTTTTAGTGTTCATTGTTTACAAATCCCTATTTGTTTAAGGAGGTCAGACATAGACCATCCACTAATCTTATTATAAAATTATTGTATTCAACAAAATACTTTGTATTACAGTGAATTTCTAAGTACATTTTATGTGCTAGTGGAATCTAAATATATGTAAGTTTATTCATATTATGAGAGTTTATCCTGTTTTTATTTTTAGTTAGCAAAATGGACCACCGGAAATTAAGTGTTATCTTTTAGATTTTCTTAGGCTCTTTTGTACAATGTCAGATCAAAGAACTGAGATGACTATTCTTACAGAAAAAGAGAACAGCCATGGTTGTATATATGTGTATTTGTGTGTGTGTGTGTGTGTGTGTGTGTGTGTGTGTGTGTGTGTTTGAGAGAGATGGAGATGAGGTATACATATCTTAATTTGATTACCAGTAAATTTTTTTGTGATTTATTTGAAGATTTAGAAAAACTGGCCTTTGACAGAAAAGCCATCAGAAAGGTGAGGCAAATAACTTCTTGATTTTTCTGCAATCACCTAGGAAGGAAGTATCTTACATTATGTATCAAGTAACTCATCTACATCATTGATTCCTGGTGTTTTGACTTCAATTTATGTAGTAGGTCAGGAAAAAAATGTAGCATTTTCTTATATCATTTGTGTTTTTTATAATTGAGTCTTGTGATCTTTTACTGGTCTAGTTGGGATTTT
>PITA01010750.1:49788-70469 GCA_004023965.1 Spilogale gracilis | reverse complement strand
TCCCTCCCCTCTGACACTTCCAGACCTTTCTCCTCCCCTCTGCCCTAATACTCCAAGCCCTAATTCTCCTATCAAGAGACATTGCCATTCCATGATCCTCCTTGTTACAGACCATGGGTTATTCCTGCCCATTCCTTGAGGACTTAAGCTCCTGACACACACTAACTCTGTTAATACAAGTTCACAACTTGAACACAACATCATTTTTGTGATACAAATGTCCATGCTTTTAACTCATTGATCTCCAGGTTTATTACCTCCCCTCCTGGAATGACTTTGGCCCCCTCCTTCCCTCATCACATTCCCCTTGTTCCTTGCCTTGATTTTGTTGTTACCAGTGATTGTATTTCATCCAAAGTTCCTATTTTAAGCATCTTCACTCTCTAGTCATCATTTGTGTCTGTCCAACTCATTTCCTCTGGGATTCTTACTCTAGTAATTCTTTGACCTTGTTGCAAACTCAAATCACACTTTTTGCTCTGTCCACTCTCTGTCCAGCTGAGAATCCGTGCGTGGACCCATCATCCATTGCATTGTTTCTCCCTGGTAAAAAGTTCAGCTCTTCCCCTGCTTCAGCTGGGCAGAGCTTGAGAAAAACATGCTTGTTAAATTCATAGACTGTTTTAGCCCATTGCAGCTGCTAAAACAAAATACCACAGTCTATGTGGTATAGAAACCACAGAAATCTCTTTCTTAAAGTTCTAGAGCCTGGAGGGTCTGAGATCAAGGCACTAGTACAGTCATGCGCTGGTGAGACCTCTCTCCCTGGTTTATAGCTGGTGCCTTCTGGCTGTAGCCTCCCGTGGTGGAAGGAGAGCAAGAGGGGCTCCACCCTTGTTACCTAAGTACCTCCCCAAGCCCTATCTCCTAATACTATCACATAAGACAGTATGATTTCAACCTATCAATTTTGGGGACATTCATACCATAGCATGAAACTTTGGTGAGGTCTTAGGGCCGTAGGTCATGATGACCATAGTTACGTAGTCTGTTTCCTTCCCACCTGTTCTGGATAACTCTTCCATGCTTTATCCTTTCCCCTCAAACTCCCAACATCTTCTCCCTCTCCCTCTCAGTGGGCTTAGTATTTTGTTGAAGAAATAAGAGCAAAAAGGACTTTTCACATGTTCTTATTTCCATCTGTACCCATATAGTCCTCTTGATCTGATGGAAGCACCGTCTTCGTTTCTATCCAAACTAAGTAGAGTCATACCCCACTCCCACTCTTATGTAGCAGATCCTTTCCCTTCCTACATACTCAAGGAAACTGTTCAGTATTTGCTTTTTCTTATCCATAATCAAGTGATTCTTGTTTACTATATTACTACCATTAGCAAAGAAACATGCTATCCTATCTTCCATCTTAAAATGCCTCTCTTGACCCCACATCCCTCTCTAGGTACTGCACATTTCTCTGTTTCTCTCAGGAGCAAAATACAGAAGAGTTGTCTGCACTCATTATCTTCTTTTCCTGTCCTTCCCCTCACTGCAGTTCGTCTTTCATTCCTGTCCCCCCACCAACCCACCAAAAAGGCTTTCACATTGTGGATCTAATGGCCGGTTCTCTGTCCTCATCTGACTTTACCTCCTAACAGCATTTGACAGTTGATCACTTTCTCCTTGAAATATATTCTTTCAGCTCCCAAGACACTGTAAGCTCCTAGTTTTCTTTCTACCTTGCTGGCAAATGCTTCTCAGTTTTCTTTGCTTGCCCCTCCCCATCTTCTGGAGGTGCTCAATACTACAGTACTTACGTGATTCTCCAGCAAACATTTTCTCTTCTCTAACCATGCTTCCTCCCAGGGAATTTATTCAGTTCCATGACTTTAAATGCCATCGAATGCTTTTGTAACTCCCACATTGATTTCCATACCTGGACCTCTGCCTTGATTCCAAACTCATAATCTAGTTGCCCATTTGACCTCTCCACTTGGATGTCTCATGGGCAGCTCAAACTTAGTATGTATGACATTACACTCTTGGTAATAGCTGTATGAAGTTGTTTTGAGAATCAAGTGAAGCAGTGCCTGTATTGTATTTGGATTATCTGTCGTGGTAAGCACTCAACTAATATTACCTATTATTATAACTGCCTTCAGTAAATATTTGTTAAATAAATGACTATTATAGTAAATCACTGGGTAATAATCTGCTGTCTTGAGTAGTCAGCAATAATAAATACATGTTGATGATAAAGGGAATGAGTAATATGGTTTATTGAGTTTAGTGTCTACTATGTACCAGGCACAGGTACAGGCACTGAGTATATAACAGTAAGAAATAATAGACGAAATCTTTTCTTTTTGAAGTTTACATTTTGGAAGGTAGAAGGGGAAGGAGACAAATAAATAAATAACATATATACTATGTCAGATAGTGATAAATGCAATGAAGAAAAATACAGTAGGGGAGAGAGATAAAGGGGGTGGGCGCCTGGGTGGCTCAGTCAGTTAAGTGTCTGCCTTCAGCTCAGGTCATGATCCTGGCGTCCTGGGATTGAGTCCTGCCTCGGGCTCCCTGCTCAGTGGGGAGTCTGCTTCTCATTCTTTCTCTCCCTCTGCCCTTCTATCCCCTGCTCATGTTCTCTTTCTCTCTATCTCACATAAATAAATAAATAAATAAATAAATAAATAAAATCTTAAAAAAAGAAAAAGAAATACTAGGGGCTTAATAGGGGAGGCTCTTTTGGATAGCTTGGTGTATTGGTAAATTATTATATTGCTCTGTAACAAACCTCTCCTAAAATTAAAACAATATTATTTTTGTTATTGTTTACTGTTACCTGACACAGTTTCTGTGGGAGAGGAATTTCAGAGCACCTTATCCTGGTGGTTCTGGCTCAGAGCCTCTTATGAGTGTGCAGCCAAGACATTAGCTGAGGTGACCACCATCTGAAAGGGTGGCCAGGTCTGAAGTTGGCAAGAGGCCTTAGTCCTCGCCATGTGGGCCTTTCCATAAGGCTGCTTCATGTCTTACATCATGGCAGTTTGCTTCCCACAGAGAATATGATCCAAAACAGATGAAAACATGAGCCCCATGTTTTTCATGACCCAGCGTCCAAATCACACATTATCATTTCCACAGTATTCTGTTGGTTATACAGGTTAGGGAGGTTCAGTGTGGGAGGGGACCACCGTCCATACTAGGAGGTGAGGCTCAGGACAGCTATCTTGGAGGTTGGCTACCACCTGGTTGCCAACCTGTGAGAGGTCTCTCACCCTCCTTCTGCTGACAGATGGGATCTTTATCACCTTCTGTTCTGTTCTGGGAAGTGAGGAGTGCTCTGAGACTGCTTAGGCAGATAGAATATAACAGAAGTGACCCTATGTTAGTTTCTGAGCACAGGCTTTAAGAGACTGTGAACTTCCCCTTACTGCTTCTTGAAATGAGCACCTGCTCCACCATGTTGAATTCTGACTACCCTGAGATCCCTGTGCTGTGGGGAAGCCCAAGTTAGCTCTGGGAGAGACACCAGACCTCTGAACAAAGAAGCTTTCAAATGATTCCAGCTTTGGCCTCCATTTGACTGCAACTGTGCGAGTGCTCCAAGTGAGAACCTCCCAGCTGAGACCTTCCACCTCCAGAATCATAAGAGATAATAGTAATTTGTGTAAATCACCAGTTAGGGTATAGTTCCCACAGCAGATGATGGGAAGTCAGGGACAGCTACTCTGGAAAGAGAACATTCCACCAGGGGTCTGGCTATTTGAGGAAAATGCTGTCCAGGCAACAACAACAAGAAGAAAAAAATAATTGAGAGGTGAGGAAGAGGCTTGGCGAATTTGAAGGACAGCAAGGCAGCCCATGATGAAACAGAGAAATGTAGGTGATGACGTCAGATTATGTTGGGGCTTAGAAATCATTATAAAAACTTTCAATTTTACTTTGAGAGATACAGAGTTGTTCAAAAGGTTTATTGAACCAGAGAAGTAACATAATTCATTAAACTTTTATTATTTTACTTAATTTTATTTTATTATTTTATTTTTTAAAGTAGCCCCAATGCTGGTCATAGAGTCCCATGTAGAGACTGAACTCATGACCCTGAGATCAAGATCTGAGCTGAGATCAAGAGTCAAGCACCAAACTGACCAAGCCATCTAGGTGCCCCTAAACTTTATTTTAAATGGTTCAGTCTGGTTGTTCTGTGGGAAAAAAAATTCTAGGAAGGCAAGATTGAAAGAAAAGTAGCTAAGAGACTGCTCTTATATAGTCCAGAGGGTAAGCTGGAGGTGATAGGGATGGATAGAATTCTGTAAATCGATTGAAAGTAGAGTCATCAAGAGGGGCACCTGGGTGGCTCAGTCATTGAGCATCTGCCTTCGCTCAGGTCATGACCCTGGAGTCCTAGGATCGAGCCCCGCTTTAGGCTCCCTGTTTGGCGGGAAGCCTCCTCCTCCCTCTCTTACCCCTCTTGCCTATGTTCGCTCTCTAGCTGTGTTTCTCTCTGTCAAATAAATAAATGAAATCTTTAAAAAAAAGAAAGAGTCATCAAGGTCTACTTATAGATTGGATGTGAGCTGCAATGACAGAAAAAAAAATACATCAAGGAGGAGTCCTAGGGTTTAGCCCAAACAACGAAATGAACCAAGTTGGTATTTCCTGAGATGGAAGAAAATGAGAATTCACAGCTTATTTTGGGGGAGGGCTAAAGTTCTCTTTCGGAAAGCTTAAGCTAACTTCCAAGTAGAAATGCAGGTTAGATAGATATGTCAGTTCAGGGTAGGACTAGATATATAAACTAATGAGTCATGAGCATTTAGATGGCATTTGAAGCCAGCAGACTGAGATCATCATGGAAGTGGTCAAAGAGGTCCAAGAAGAAAGTCCTAGGACATTTCAGCATTTATAAGTTGATAAGAAGAGGATCCCATCAGAGGTTGAGACTGAATGGCCAAGGATGGAGGAGGAGAACAACAGTGTGTTGTCCAGAAACCAAGAGAAGAAATATTTCAAGAAGGAAGCATGGTCATATGTGCCAAATCTTGCTGATAAGGAGGGAAACAAATAAAAACTGATGATTGGATTTGATCATGTAGAGGTCATAGTGACTTTGATGAAAGCAGAGAAGTGATACAGTACCTAGAGGGAAATGTGGGGACAACAGAGATATTTGAGGTGCAATCATATATAAATGCTGATAGAGATGATTAAGTAAGTAGAGAGAGAAAAGTTGGTGATATAGGAGAAAGGTGTTATTTGCAGAATTGAAGTTGCTGCAGAGGAAAGAGAGGGTGGGATCTAATGCACAAAGACCAAGTTCATTGTTATAAAAGGGAAAGACAAGGAATATGGGTGCTACAGGTACAAAAAGTAGTGGATTTGTGGACATGGATTTTATTCTTTCTCATTGAAATAGGAAGCAGTTGACTGGTCTTGCAGAGAGTAGGGGTTTGGGAGGTTTGAGAAGAGAGAAGAAGTTGTGGAATATTTATTTAGGAGAGATGACTTTCTAAAAGCTCCCAAGAATTGGCAGGCAGTATGAGGGCCAGCCTGCTACTTGTGGTTGTGATCTTGCAGAAAGAGCAGTCAGCATGATTGTGTCTTCCTTAGCTGCATGGGTGCAGCAGGGGAGGAGTGGGGAGAGACAGGCAGACGTGGTCAAGATTGGCGTTTTTTAGGCAGTGACACATAAAGGAGTAATGCAACTGACATCGGGGTGTTGGCAAAGGAGTGCTTATAGTGTTGATCATGGAATTGGAGCTGAGTGTGAAGAGAAGTGAGGATGGGGAGGGAGAATGAACAATAAAAATGAGGTTCCAATAGGGCCAAACACTGTTGGAGTTGGGGTGTAAGACAGGGTGAGCTGGTGGGAGGAGAGTGGGAGTCTGAAAGTGGGGTTTTGGATGGGATGCACTCATTGGTAATGGTGGGGACAGGGTGTGAGCACAGAAATGGGGGTGTCTGAGGTGAGAGGGAACCATATCCTTGCTGGCAAAGAGTCAAAGATTGGTAGGCTGATGAGTTAAATGTATCTTCCATATGGGGTATTAGAATCCCCAAGAATGATAGCAGGAGTATTGTTGACAGTGTGTGGGCTCTAAAAGCTTGAGTGAATGAGAGGGAGTGACCAAGAGTTCTGTCCACAGTGGCAGTAATTAGAGGTTGCTAGTATACCTTCTAATGCTAATTTTATGAGATTGGCTGTTTCATTCAATCAGTTTTTGGTCTCATTTTACTGGACTAAAAAATGGAGAAGTCGATCTATGTTATCTCCAAATTCCCCCTGTTCTAAGATGTGACCAAAAATTTGTTTATTCATTAATTTTTTAAAAAGGTTTATTTTAGGGCGCCTGGGTGGCTCAGTGGGTTAAGGCCTCTGCCTTCGGCTCAGGACATGATCTCAGGGTCTTAGGATCAAGGCCCGCATCGGGCTCTCTGCTCAGCAGGGAGCCTGCTTCCTCCTCTTTCTCTGCCTCCTTCTCTGCCTACTTGTGATCTCTCTCTCTGTCAAATAAATAAATAAAATATTAAAAAAAAAAAGGTTTATTTTAGGGGCGCCTGGGTGGCTCAGTTAAGAGACTACCTTCGGCTCAGGTCATGATTCTGGGGTCCTGGGATTAAGCCCCGCATCGGGCTCCCTGAAGCCTGCTTCTCCCTCTCTCACATCTCCTGCTTGTGTTCCCTCTCTGGCTGTGTTTCTCTCTGTCAAACAAACAAACAAACAAACAAATAAATAATTAATATATCAATCTTAAAAAAAGGTTTATTTTATTGGGGCACCTGGGTGGCTCAGTCAGTTAAGCATCTGACTCTTGATTTTGGCTCAGGTTATGATCTCAGGGTCGTGGATGCTTGGCAGCCTGCTTAAGATTCTCTCTCTCTCTCTCTCTCTCTCTCTCTCTCTGCACCCCCTCCACATGCATAAGCTCTCTTTCTCCCTCCTCCCCAAAAGAAAATTTTTATTTATATAAGTAATCTCTATATTCCACATGGGGCTTGAACTCACAAGTCCCCTGCTCCTCCAGTTGAGCTGGCAAAAAAGTATAAAATATATATGTAACCGTCTTTAGAAACTCTTCTGATAACTAGAGACAGTTGAACTGTAAGTATTTCCAATTTTCTGACCATATAAGGAAATCTGTTTATTTCAGGCTATAATCGTGCTTTATAATCGTGCTAATTTATAAGGGCATTTTCTTACAGCTAACAAGATAAACAAGGGTCTTTTTGGGTTAAAGAGGTGGGGAGCAGGAAGGAGAGGCAAAATTCAATTCTACAAGTGTTTATTAAGTACTAACCAGAGAAATTTGGAATTAATGTTGTTGGAGTGTTTACCATTAGAACGAAAATCTCTTGACTTTTTAGTTTACGAAATGAGTCAACAGGGAGTGTTTGGTGCCAGAACTCTAATTGAATGAACACCCCATGTATCAGAGAAGATTCCCTCACTCTTCTATCCCCCTGCATGCCCCCCTCCCCCGACCCTGCCATCATCTTCCTGCTAAAGCACTTTCCCATTGCAGCATATTAATTTTATTCTCTACTGCTCTGTCTGGAATTGGAGGTCTGGGAGGGAAGGATTGTTTCTTACTCATCTTATTAAAAACTCAGGGCATGATATGGTAATCACTTGATAAATACCTCATCAATTCAGGATCGAACAATAGATGGGTTGTATGAATGGGAGCAATAGCTACGCATTTGTTTGCTTCACTGTCTATTAAAAATGACCATCATATAGGTTGTTGGTCCTGTACAATTTAGGAGTTTGTAGGTATTTAGCATATGTATTGGAGCTAGAATGTGAGGAAATCACATGACTAGGTAGTTCGACAGGATTGCTGTTTCCTGCTACATGTCACCCCTTATGCTGAATGTCATACATGTGTGTAGCGATATCTTCTTTCCTTTTTCAGACACCTTCTGATTTAAACTTATGTTATACCAGCAAAGTATATCTAATGATCTAGGTCTTTTAGAAACTCTGGGGCCAAGAGTTCCCAAAACACCTAAAGGAAGAATTTTGAGAACCTGGGACCTCTCTTGGCCTCGCTTTGTAGGGGCTTTGGACGTGGTCTCCCACATTGGACTTTGGTGCATCAGAGCCAAGTAGGAATGGGAGGAGTCTCACCGGTTCCTTATTTCCAACTGATGACATTTAATTAATTTATTTTTATTGCGTTGTATATGTAACTGAACATTGAGCCATTTGCCCCAGCCCTGGAAATAATCAGTGAAACTCTGACATGAACTCTGAAGTGGTGTTTGGTTTTTCCAGAACCTTCTCTTCTGACAGGCCAGGCCTATTCTCAATGCCTGGGCCATCCCAGTGGCCACTGATATATGGAGGAGTTGGAACTCATAGGGGTGTGTGTGTAGGGGTGCATGGGTGTGTGGGTGTGTGTGTGTGTGTAGGGGGAGGTGTGTAGGGGTGTGTGTGTAGGGGGCTTGAAATCATTCTCACTTTTGCCTCTAATCAGCTGAGAGATAGTGGGCAAGTTGCTTCCCTCTATGTACAGCTCTTCTCACCTGTAAAATGAGGAGTCGACCCAAGAGGACGGGGTCGGTCTTTTGCAACTCTCATTTCCAAAATGCTGTGAACTTTTTCCTTTTCCAGTACAGGTTGTTCTTCTAGTTCTTAGGGAGCCCTGCCTAGCCGCTCCCTTCTTGAGATAATGTTTCGGTTGCAGCTTTCTCCCATCTCCACATCAGTCCTGTGATTTTGATCTCTCATATCATTGTTTTCTTGTTCATATCTAATCTGGGTTGTTTTACAAACCTTCTGGAAACCTTGAAATCGACTCAGCATGCTCTTACTGCAGTACTCATCTGAGCCACACCCTGGGGACCTGGACAGGAAAAGCTCTGTCCCCCAGGTTCCCAGAGCTTGGCAGAAATGCCAGTTAGCTTGATTGATGGCTGTGAATATGTCACTTTAAAGACTCTATGTGCTTGCGAGCATCACCTCTCTCTCCCACCCCGCAAATTCCATTTATGGATTTCCAAAAGGATATAAGGAGGTTACCAGTAGAATCAGTGACTACAAAGCATTTTTCTATGCTTTTTCAGAGCCAAGATAATAATGGACCTTCCATCTGATATTAATCCAGTTGGACTATTCCGTTTGGCAGAACTGTTATCCTACCGTGGCAGTATTTTTTTTTAACCATGGGGAAAACGTGAAGTAAAACGTAGGGTGTTTAAAATTCTGAGGACTTGGGAGTTGGAAGGAAAGCAGTGCCTGTGAATTCGGTGGAGCCGCGGAGCCACCCAGAAATGAAGGGAGGACGGTCAACCAGGGCGGAGTGAAAGGCGCTGTAGCGCCCCCTGATGGTGGCGTTGTTGAATTACATAGCTGACTCACTGTTTACCCATTTAAGGGGGTTTGAAAAGCAAAATTGTAGCTTCACTTCTGCTCCAAGAGAAGAAACTCTATTTAGGACAAAGGAAATCTGTCCATTCCCACTTCAGGAAAGAGCTGAGCCAGAGTGGGGGCCGGGAAACGGCAACTTCCTAGGTTTCCATGGTGAGATTCGTTTTGTGACCTCATAGCCAAAGACTTCCAGTAAGCACAAAATATGTCTAAAGAAAAATTACAGTGATTTTGGAATGGTTCTCACCTTTGCGCCTCTCCATTATCTTAAATACCAGAGAATTGAGAATGTTATATTTTATACATTTTATAGATGATTTGTTTGGTGAGTCTTGCTGTTGCTTTTGTTGTTGGGTAGTTTTATTGTCTGATTATTAATTGTTGACATTTATCACTAATGAATGACTACCCAGAAAAAATTATATCAGTTTCATATAGGATATGTAAGACACTGGAAAACGTGTTTGCTGTTACTGAATAATTATATTTAAAAATGCATTTTAGGAAACATTTTTTTTTTTTAGGAAACATCTTTTTAATGTAATTTATCTCATCTTTTACCACTACTTCTGAGCTCTTCTGTCCTCTCCTGAAATGCTAGCTCTTCGAAGTAGAACATCATTTTGCTCACTTTTGTTTTCTTTACAATTCTAAGTGCTATCACAAAGGAAGAATATAATAAATGTGTGGTTTAATGATCATGGATTTTAGAAAAACCCTGTGATATAAGCAATGAAGCAAATTCTTGACCCACCTGGTACTTGACAAGAGAGGACAAGTGACTTGCCCATGGTCATAGGGCTAACAAGTGGAAGGGCCGGGTTTCAAACTCAAGCAGATTGGTTCCAGAGTTCCCCATATATAGTTAGGTGTATAAGTTCACATATACCCTCCTTCTGCCCTCCTACTGCAACCGATATGGTCTCTCTTTCCCTTAAGAGCCCTGCTTTTTACACTGGTATCCATTCCTCTGTATGGGCTCATTTACTGGGAGTGGAACTGATTTCACTTCCGGCTGCTGAGATGGGGCATGTAGCTTGGGTCTAAAGTAACAATGGGGTCCCATTTCCTGGGACCTCTCCCAGACCTACTGCATGGGGGTGGGGGGCAGTAAGCCTGCAGACCACGTTTGCTGAGGAACTTCTGGGAGAGAATTGCCCTCTCTCTTCCTGAAAAACTTTGGATTACCATCTTCTTTCTCTGTCCTTAGCTATGAATGGGAGCAGCCAGCTATGGATAGCCAAAGGAGGGCCACTGGAAGTGAAGCTGACATGGCCAAGGGCAGACAGATACTGATCTTGGATGACGTTGGTGAGTAACTGAGTCTAATCACTCCTGAAACCAGCCCTACATCTAGCATTCAGTCATGTAAGCCATTAAGTCTCTTTTATTATTTCAAACACTTTGGTTTTTTTTTAATACTATTTTTCTTAATCACCCAGTGGAAACTATTTGTGGCCATAATTTTGGAAGGTAAGATTTCTCTTTCTGAAAAAGCTAACTTGTTAGAACTTTGACTAAGCATAGTTGTTAAACTTGGAAAGAAGTAATTAGATCTCAGTGTTTAAGAGCTATGTGCTATGTGCTCTTAAGAGCTATAACCAGTTTCTATCATATTTACAACTCTATATTCAAAATAAAACCTAAATGCCAGTGCCTGAGTATGAATATAAAAATATCAGGACCTGCTGTTACTGCAGCTGAACCTAAAAATGATGGTTCCCTTAGGGAAAATCGATACTTTTCTTTTAAGCCAAGCTGAGATTCCTGCATGTATTTCCAAATGACAATTAATAAATGCCCAAGGAAAATAGTTTTAAAATACCTCTACAGAGACTAAGAATTTAGGAAAAAATACTACTTGCTTCTTACAAGAGTTAGGAAAATCACCCCTTAAGCTCCACCCATATACTTCTCCTAAAGTAGAGCCAACTAAATAAGCCAATTTTTAGAATGGAAGTTTTGATTGTTGGTAATTATGATTACAAATAATTCAAGGATAGAGACAGATAATCCAAAGATAAAAATGAATATCTTGAAAGAGTGTTTCTTCAATGGTCTTAAAATTTTAAATTCGGAGGGAAGAGCTTCTGTTGGTATGAAGAAAGTCTAGAGAACCAGTTATCTTCAAAATAAATATCAATTCCGGTTTAGGAAATCTATAAGCCCCCTCTATTCTAGGGTCCTTGTTCTGTTTTTCCTCCTTTGACAGCATCTATAGGCTAACTACTTTCCTTTCCAGCTTGTAGACAACCTCCTCTTTCTTCACCTTCTAGCACTCTAGGTTGAACAAACAGATTTATAAGATGCTTATTAAAGTTGGGGGCAAAAAAGAACCATTTCCCGCTCTTGTTCTAGGTGTATCAGAAAGAATAAAGGACCCCAAGCCATCTGATACAATGGATGCAATATACTTTATTTCAGTAATTAATTAAGGAAGAATGGTTTGATTTTCAAGGTTCCCGGACTACAGAGAGCTCAAACCCTTGGCTGCAAGTCGTTTGCCTCAAAGAGACATAAATATCCACAAATGCCAGGAAATAGAGCAGGTAATCTCTATAGAAATGCCTGGATAAATTAAAATGAAATACAACCCAAGACTCCAGCCCTTCAGACCCCCTCGAATACTGAGTTCTCAGCCTGCTGGTAAGATTTCCATTTATTTTATTATTACATTTTTGTGACAAAATGTAACAGAACTCATTCATTTTGTCCATTAATCTTCTCTTTCCTTCATAAACATGGCATTCATGATGATGACTATATTAAAGTAATTGTCTACCATGTGCAGCATTAGAGTGATAATCGATAAATAGCACCCAAGTTTGTAGAAAATTAAAGTATAAAGCATATAACTGCAGAAAGATAGAAATCTTTAAATATTTGGTTCTTTCTGCACGTATATTATTTTAGCCACTTGAGCCACCTGCTGGTAATATCTATGAAATATGATTTCTTACACTGAAAACTAATAAAAACTTTTAACTGTTTCCAGCTTAAAAGGACTGAAGTAAATAAAGTGAATTATAACCATTGTATACATTCAGATTTCCAAGTTTATTTATTTATTAATAGACAAATCATGTATAATTAATTAGCAAAGTAAGCAGTGTTATGTTTTTATAATTTTTACAATATTCAATCTACCAATTTAGCATCCATATTTGTTAATAAATGTATTTATTATTAATTTAAAAATTAAATAAATTTTAAAGCATAACTCTTTGCTTATTTTGTTTTTTCTAGTAAAGAAAAACATAGCCAAGAAAATAAAAATTCTATGAAATAATTAACGAAGGGGAAGTTTTCAACATGTATACCACAGAAGTAGCTGTCAAACATTTAATGAACTAAAATGACTAACACATTTTAGAACTTGTTGTATTTAAATGTAACCTTTCATAAACGGTCTTGATATAGCCACGTTTTCCAAATCTGTCTTCTGGCATATCATCAGTCTCACGTCTTTCTCCATTCAAAGAACAAGAGTTAATTACCAGTCAGCTTTGTGGTCCATTAGAAATACTCCATAACCAGATTACACGATGACTAATTTTAGATTTCTTTAACTGGGAACTGTAGCTCAAACTAAATTTCCACGTTGGCTCTGCTCTGGTGCAAAGACTTCCAGCAGAGCCAAATCACAAAATACTGAACTAACTTCGTGTGTCAGAATCCACATTTGTCTTTGCCTTGTTAACTTTTAAGGAGCTTTTTTTTTTTTTTTTTTTTAAGATTTTATTTATTTGACAGAGAGAAACACAGCCAGAGAGGGAACACAAGCAGAGGGAGTGAGAGAGGGAGAAGCAGGCCTCCTGCCGAGCAGGGAGCCCGATGTGGGACTCGATCCCGGGTCTCGGGGATCATGACCTGAGCCGAAGGCAGTCGCTTAACCAACTGAGCCACTCAGGTGTCCCTTTAAGGAGCTTTTTATTTGTTCCAAGAATATCAGGTTCTTTGGTTTCCTGCTTTCTTAAATTGCCCTATATCTTTAAGTAGGGTGTGTGTGTGTGTAAAAATCAGAATAGGCACAAAGGAATGATACATTTGTCCTCTTTGAATTCTCCGAGCTCCCTGCAGTCCTTTAGTAGGATTACAGAGTCCTAATTTGCCCTAAGGGCAAATATTCCCACTTTTGGATGGTCCAATTTTATGTAAACTCTGCTCTCCTCTCATTTCATTTGGCTGGCATTAGGGGAGCAGAAGACAGGTAGTTTTTGTGAGTGGTTCCTAGAAGCAAAGATTTACAGAAGTATAGAGTGAAGAGGGTTAGCCTGAAAGCCAGTAAGACTGTTGAGGAGTGACTCAGCAGAAGAAAATGGGAGAATAAGTACCAGAGGGAGGATTCTGCTGTAAGCATCTGGGGAATGCCTATTCTTTTGCCCTTCCTTCTGGGAATACCATCTTTCTGGTCATGGGGTAGACATGTTTCATAGACTGGGCCAACCAGAGAACTTCCTCAGGCATGTTGAACTTGGGACCAGTGAGAGTGAGTCTTATATGGTCTCTGGGGTGAAACCTGAAGGATTTATGGTACTCCTTGTTGCTCAGTGGAGAAAAGTCAGCCTGAGAGAGGAGAGATAGATGCCAAGTTACAGAGACACAGGACAGAAAGGGTGTCTGAACCCAGAGTGTCTGAACCTCACTTAGTTTGACTTGAGTTTCTGTCATTTGCAACCTGGAGAGCTCTGATTAATTCAGAGTAGATGCCACCTGCACACTGACAAGTGACTTGCTCAAGTATTTCACTGAAGAGAACGTGCTGAAAGGTGAGGGAGAAGACCAGGTTCCAGAGCCCTGAGAATCAGATAGATAATGACCAGAAGAGCCTCCCCAGACCAGTGTTGACCAACACAAGGCCAATCACCTCATGCAATATTCATAAGACACTAACAAGGTGTGCTCATATGGGTGTTTGAAGGATTGCTGGAACATACGGAATTTTCATCAATCCTGAAATGCTCATTACAGACTGTATGCTTCATCAATTTCTTTTTTCACCATTGACATTTCTACCAATACATTGTGATGATGTCTAAGTTTTACAGGTGGGAAGCACCAAGGCACCTCATACTAGTTCTGGATTGGGATTGATGTTAGCTGTATCAGTATTGGTGCTTGTTATGCCCACAGCTCCGTTGAGTAAGATGGCCCAATATCCCCTTTCCTAAAACCATAGGTCCTGTGCAGCCATGTTTGGTCTCAGGTGTATCTGCATCCTCATCGAAACCCCCACTCTCAGATCCTTAGACAAATTCAAATTTGAAAATGTAGTGCTCATGTAATAACACAAATCCCCAAATGAACTTCAGAAAAGTGAGTAAACCCATCCAGAGAAGATGGAGGAGTAGGACTTTCCTTTGTTCTGGGTGCGTTCTTAATGTAGAGTGGTAGATGTCTGCTAAAGCTCGGGTCTGCTCATGTGCAGTCTTGTCTTGTTCCTCACCCACTTCTCATTCTTCACGGGCTCTTTGAATGAACTTCTTTGCTTTCATGATTTGAGCCCCCACCAACATGCTTGCTAATGGCTCCTGAATTTTTATCTCTACTATTGAATTCTTTCTTGAACTCAAGATCTTAGTTGACATTTCTTCTTCATTCTATGGAAATGTCCAAATCAGTGCACCTAACAAGTAAACTCTTACTCAATTCTTCATATTCCCTGGGGCAGAGAGTGGTATCACTATCTATCTGGGTGCTTAAGCCAGAAACAAATGAATCCTTGGTGACTCTTTCCGTTTTTGACCCCTACATCTTATTGTATGTATGATTTTTCCACACCATCTCTTTATTATTCCTCAAATGCATCTCTTTCTTTCCATCCCACCATTATGTCCTTAGTCAAGATCCTTATTACTTCTTGTGTGGCTTATTATAACAGGCTCTTAACTTTTGCCCCAGCCTTGAGTTATTCACTATTTTTTTAAAAATATTTTATTTACCTATTTGAGAGAGAGAGAGAGAGACAGCAAGAGCAGGGGTTGGAGGGGCAGAGGGAGAGAGAGAAACAGATGTCCCACTGAGCAGGGAGCCTGAGCCACCCAGGTACCCCTGAGTTATTCACCATTCTATATCATTCTCCTTTCTGGAATTAACTTTCTCAATTGAAGGTCTCATAGTGTCATTTTAAAAATCTTGCATGACCCCCCAGCCAAAGGACTATATGCTCTTCTGTGTGACGTTTCTTCTTCCTCCCAGATGATCGCTAGCCAGTCCCTACCTACTCTTCTACTTCCCAGCCATGCAAGTTGCACCCCGAATGGGCTGGGTTCTTGCTTGCCTCAGTCAGCAGACTGCCCCTTCTGTGAATACTGAGTCCACTGCTTCCCAGTTCAGCCCAGCCACTCCGTTCTTCAGAAAGGCTTTCTTAACCTTCTTACTCTGCGGATAGTTCTACTACAGACTTATCACAGTGTCGTGCTATCGTCTGCTGGCTCCCATGTCTTCCCAAATGTGCTGTGAAACTCCTTGAAGCTAAAACCAGCACCTGGCTGTTGAATGAATAAACAAATAGAGGCTTATATCAACTGATGAGTTCAAAGACGAATAAAGCCATGAACCACTTACTAATTATTCTGCTTGGTCTTTACCCTCTGGGCAGCATCAATTCTGAAGCAATAAATAAGAAAAATGGAGATGGCAGGGCTCTATTAGTATTGACAAAAGACAGCGAAGGAGGATCCTGCTGCCATTTTCTGGCTGCTTCTAGCAGAACAGATTGGTGGGCGAGAAAGATGAAATATGGTAACCTGAACTGGCGTAAGTTAGGGTGGGAGGAAGGCAGTCCTTTCATTCTGATAGAGTAAAACCTGCATAGAGACTCTGCTCCATTGTTAACTTTTAAGCAGCCCTAATGAATATTGGTAGGTGTCTGAATGAACAACTTGAAAAGCTTCTGATTCTCCCCCAAAAAAGTCTGGAAAAGGCTTTTCTTCTTCTTCATCATCTCTCTCTTTTTATTTTTTATTTATTTTTTAAAAAGATTTTATTTATTTATTTGACAGAAAGAAACAGAGCTAGAGAGGGAACACAAGCAGAGGGACTGAGAGAGGGAGAAGCAGGCTTCCCATCGAGCAGGAATCCCGATGTGGGGCTCGATCCCGGGTCTCCAGGATCATGACCTGAGCCGAAAGCAGCCACTTAACCAACTGAGCCACCCAGGCGCCCCAGTCTCTCTCTCTTTTTAAAAAAAGATTTTATGTATTTATTTGACAGAGAGAGAGAGAGAGAGAGAGAGAGAGCAAGAGCGCATAAGCAGGAGGAGCAAGGTTCTCCACTGGGCAGAGAGCCGGGCAAAGTGCTCAATCCCAGGACCCAGGGATCATGACCTGAGCTGAAGGCAGATGCTTAGCCAGCTGAGTCACCCAGGTGCCCCTGGAAAAGGCTTTTCTAGAAGAAGACAGAAGAGGAGCTATGTGGGGTCCTATGAGGACTCAAACAGATTTTATTTGTATTTTTATGCTCCCAACTCAAAGGAACTGGCCAGGTACTTGTTTTCAGTCTGTTTCCTGTTGTTTTATCTATTTAGGCTTTTTCTGTCTTGATAACAATTAGCAAAATAGCATTTGCCATTTTTTGTAGGTCAACTAAATTAGTTCTCGGATTTTTGCCCCTTTTTTCCTGAGACCCCAAGCCAGCACAGTTACCCATTGGAGCTACCATGGTCTTTACCCTCCACAAAGGGGAGCTAGAGACACACTTGAGGGACATAACGCAAGGGATTTATCATACTGGTCAAACAGAAAATTTCAGGAACATTTATTTGGCGCCAACTCAAAAGTTGCTTCAGAATTTCTATAAAAAAGGGGGTTAGGGGCATGGTTGGTTATAACTGTAAAGGGGAGTGGGAAGCGGTAGAGGAAGACATGGAGATTATGGAATGGTAGGGTGAAGCTAAATCCCTCCAGAGACCCCTGTTTTGTGTTACTATGGTAACTATTTTCTTAGTAAATTGTGCTGGACATTGTGGGGAGCTAAAAAACAAAACCAAAACAAACAAACAAAAACTAACTTGATTAAAACGAACCCTGCCCTGAAGGAAATTAGAGTTCAGCCAGGAGACCGAAAGACTGACAGGTTTAAGAGGCTGTTAATCAGGGACACCTGGCTGGCTCAGTTGACCGGTGGAGCTTAATCTCACCATGGTGAGTTCAAGCCCCATGTTGGGTGTGGAGCCTGCCTTCAAAAAATAATAATTAAAAAAAAAAAGAGAGAGGCTGTTAACCCAGAACAGTTTTCTGGAGGCCAGTCTGTGCTCTGATTGACTTGGAATTCTAGGCTTGATGACACCATTTAAATCCCTTCTGGTCAGTGATCATTATATCTGTTCTCTAGTGAAATATCAATGGACAGTTCTGGGCTGTGGGCGTGGCTGGGCTGTCAGGGCAGCAGGGGAGAGTTCAGAGATCTCTGGGTTATATGGTGCCCCATTTTTCATCCCAGTGAGGGGAAATTGGGCTGAGAGGTTACTGGGGACCTGGATGTGCTCCCCTCACAGCCCCATTTCCTAAAACAAGGTGGCTGCCGTCTCTCCACCCAGTTTTACCACCTCATCCCATCCATTTTCCTTTCAGAAAGTGAGAGTTCTGTCTGCTCCAGTCTGTTTGAAAAGTGGGATTGGGCACCAGTGAAGACACTTGCCAGTTTTCAATTGCATTGTATCTGAATTTACATTATCCTAGGGCATGATTATCCAGGGAATTTTGTATAATAATGTTCTCTCTGAGTTGAAGGGTATCAGAGTACTGCCCTGAGGAGAAAGAATTAATATATAATTAATGTATAAGGTAGATATGTGTTAATAATAATAACCAATAATTATTGAATCTTTATGTTGGGCATTGTTCTAAGCAATTTATTCATGTTGTCTCATTTATTCCTCACAGTGGCCCAGTGAAGGCTCGCCTGTCATCATCTCCATTTTAGAGATGTGGAAATTTGGGTATAGCTAAACTAATTAGCCCAAGAGTACATAGCCACTGAGTGGCAAAGTTTGGAGGTGTGAACTCAGCCAGTTTTCTCACCCTGGATGCCGTGTTTTTCACCACAAAGTTATTTGGAAGTGAAACAGTATAGATTGTCTTGTCTTACTTGTTTTGCTTTGAAACTAGCTCAGACTCAGCTTAGCTCAAATTCACAGCTGGACAATAATAATTAAAATCTGAGCAGCGAGCTTTGTTATAAATAGGAAGAGTGCCATTGGGGTAAGAAAACCCTGCAAACACTTGGAATGTTAATTTCCCATTTCCAAAGAAATTCTGATTTGATTTTTAAACCTAGCCTCTTATCTCTTCACAGGAACATTTTGCAGCCTTACTTGTTTTTGTCTTTCCCCGAAGATTGCAGCTTTTCTGTCTTAATTCCTGCTTCTTTCCATTTAGTAATGCCCCTGTCTACTGCAGTGTGGGGATGAAAACCTTGGCTGCTTCCTTTAGCTTTTTAGAAAGACCTCTTTCTTCCTTCACTTCCACTCCACTTCTTCAAGGTTTGTCTCCTGAAGTTCCAGGTAGTCTCTTCTCCAAGTTCAAGGACTTTTGTCATTTGCATTGCTTCTGGCTCGTTAGGCTTCTATATTACTGTGAGATCCAGCGCCTCTACTTCTCTTTTTCTTTTTCTCTTTTTCATCTCTTATCTTTCTTGCTTGTCCAATGGGTACTTCCTGGAATGCTGCTTCTCTTTCCATGCATTCTTCCCTTTGGAAAGTCAAGGTCATCTTTAAAGTTTCACCTTTTCCTTTCATGCATCTATATATCTGTCTTTACCACAGTCATTTCCTCTTGCCCAAATATATTTCCAAGTACTTCCTGGAAGTTTCCGTTTAAGGGTTCCACTGCCACCATTAGGCTCAAAGTGAACAGGTTGAGTTCGTAATCAATATTTCCCGTGTGAGTTCTCATGAGAACAATAATAATAGAAAACACGCAGCATGTACATCACATCTGGCACCGTTCCAGTTATCATCCTTACTTCACAGAAGAAAGGAACTCAGGCTTCCAGTAGTAAAGCAATATTCCCCAACTGACATCACATAACCAAAAAGTGGAGGAGCCAAGATTCACTCCAGGCAGTTCTAAGAATCTTTACTCCTGGCCAACACTTGATATTTCTATGCCATGTTTTCTGATTGCTCACAGTCAAAATTATATTCATCAGTGTTCTTTTCTTCCAGCCCAAGTCATACTTTTTTACTTTCAAGATGTTTTTTGTGTCTATGTAAGTCAGGGTCTGCAAAGGCACAAGTGGCCCATTCAGAAACAAACAAAACCCAGCGGTACAGTTAAGGAGACCAGCAAGGGATGGCAGATCTCCCAGATGCAAACACACTGGGATGCCATCAACACTCACAGTCTTGAAACGACAAGAGGGGTGAATAATGCTATGGGAGTCCAGAGAAAGGTGGGGCTATGGAAGTGGGACCACATGCCAGTGAGGCATGGGGATGTGCGTAGAGAGAATAAATACCCCAACTCCCTCTCTCCATGGCTTCTGATTTCTACTGCCTCATGCCTGGATCATTGTGGCTGCCTCCTCAATGATCTAACAACCTTATTTCCCTCCACTTTATCCTGCTGCCCTATCACCAGACCAGACTCTCTAAGATGCCTCATTCTCTCCTTGTGTTTTTCTTCTCACAACTTTCAAAAGCTTGTCATTGCTTCTCATTCTGTTATCAATGGTTCTCCAAATCCTGAGTCTAATCCCTCTTTCAGATGTTCTCTTCTGCAGCTCTCCTTGCATTTTGCTCCAATTGGCCGCCTCATTCCTGTCTCCTTTTCTATAAAGATACTACTGTCATATTTGAAGCAAATGCTATAGCTCATATACTTCCCAAGGCCTGAAATGCCTTCTTTGGTCTTTTACCCAAATGTTATACATCCTTCAAGATTATCTTTTCTGTAAAAAGAGATATATCTGACCATGCCTATGTATATAGTTTCTCTATCTTCCCAAGTTTCTGCTGAACTGTGGATAATACCTTACTGGTTAATTTTTTTTTAAGATTTTATTTGACAGAGAAAGAGAGGTAACAAGAGCAGGAACGCAAGCAGGGGGAGTAAGAGAGGGAGAAGCAGGCTTTCCGCCAAGCAGGGAGCCCAATGTGGGGCTTGATCCCAGGACCGCGGGATCATGACCTGAGCCAAAGGCACACAACCGATTGACTGACTGAGCCACCCAGGTGCCCTCAAGAGTGTGGTTAATGATACATCAGTATGACTCCCATTTTCTAAGCTATAATGGTTTGGAGGGGTACAATTAAAGCAGCGTGGGGGATGGTTAACATACCAACAAAAAGTAATCTATTCTCTAAGCTCCCTAGTCTACAATCAGGGAAACCCCAGCTTTCAAGTCCCTCCCTCTCCTGACA
>PITA01010750.1:0-49688 GCA_004023965.1 Spilogale gracilis | reverse complement strand
GTATAAACCATCCTGGTTTTCAACAATTGCCTGTGGTATGGGGTAATTTGGTTCATATGCCAAGGGAATTCCAATCTATTGACCCCTAGCTAGTATTTCTGGCTTAAATTGGTCCATGTCAACCGTTCCACTGTGTGTAGGGCAATGCCTGGAAGATAATCCTCATTCTTATTCTTTGTTCAGGAATCTCAGTGCTGGAACTGTCTGTGAGTTCCTTCCAGCTGAGAACCCTCCTTAGAACACTTCGACATAGCTGAGTTCCCTTAATAACCATTAACAACTTGTTCTCACAGGACCCTATCCATCTGTCATGTACTGTGATGTCTACGTATTGATTTTTTTTCTCTTTGCTTTTCCAGTCTCATAATGTAAAGACCCTTTACATTGCTTTGCTAATATTAGGAAGTATTTTAAAATAAAACTTGAACTTTTAATAGTTAAGTAGAGGCAGGATGAGTTAGTGAATATAAATGGACTCATTCCATTGGTCATTTGGATGGATTCTCTGACCTTGTATTAGAAGACTTTCTCTCTCTTTTTTTAATTTCTCTACTCCATCTCTTTCAATGAATGCTCCTAAGGTGACAGGTTCTGTGATAATGTAATCAGACCTAGAGTAATTTAAAAAACCAATCCTAAGAAAAGCCAACGTATTTCAGAGGGGGGAAGAATTTGCATTGTGAAATCTATTCTTAATGGATATACTGGGTTCATCTAAATGACATATGTACAGTTAAAAAATCATTCATTGTGCCCATTAATTTTGGAGCAAGGAAATGCAACGTTCAACTTTTCTAATCTACTGTGGTTTATAATTAGGTGATGAAAAGCAGTCTTCTCCAGATTCAGCAGCTGTTAGCTATCTTGATGTTTCTTTCCATCAAGTAAAAGCTATATTGCTTTTTTAGAGATGATCACAGAAATGAAAAACATCACCAGACTAGCTAAATCAAGACATAGGGAATGGAGGAGAAAAAAAAAAATTTCAAAAAGCAATTGAGTCCATACAAGAGCATTCCTTCTGAAGATTTTGACATCCGGAAGGAACTTCTCTGTCTGCCTCAACTCTTATAAAATTGTATGATGTGAAAGAGGAAGCTAGAGCTAGATGGGGACAGAGGAGTCTGGGCCCTTCCCTTTTGCAAACACAAAGACCTTCTTCAGTTAGAATGGAAATGGAAAAAAAAAACAGAAGCTGAACTTAGTGGGTTTGAGGGCTTGCAAATGCAACCAGCTGAAACTTTGTAAACATTTAGCATAAAACTCATTTTTAATCTCATAAAGTTAATTTTTTCCCCTAGCATATGGGATGCATAAAAAGGAAATAAAACTTTAGTAAATTGAGCCTTACTTGTGCTTTATAAAAAAGAAATTGAATTGCTCTGATGGCAGCTGCAGCTGGCATTCAGCTTCGAACAACCAGTGTAAATCTAGTTTTTAGTGCTTGATTTAGTAAACACTCAGCTGCAAACAGGCTTCCAAAACAACTCTGAATGCAGGGTTTTCCGTAAAGGCAGTTATATAACCTCTGTGTGTTATGCCTTTAAAATATGTGAAGAATAGCAGAAAACTCTGATTGAGATCTCTGACAATTATCCTTTACTCTATATTTAAATCTGCATAGAGTTTGCTACTCATTATACACGGTGCTCACACAAATGGATTCTAACAGGCTGTAAATTTAAATGTACGTGTAATACTCATTAATAATGGAAAAAAAAAGTAGACTGCTAATCACCAGCTTGGACGCCAGAGTGGAGTCGGCCCTGTTGTTTGGTTATCTTATCTCCAAGGGATAATCACAGCCTGTGTGTGGTTCTGCCCTTCTCTGAGCCTGGTCCTGCTCCCTGACGTTTAGGAGCCGCAAGAAACCCTGTTTTCAGATTCTGTTTAGTAAAGGCTGCACGTGCCCAGCTTGCAATTTTTGCTAAAAATAGAAAGAAAATCTTGTCCCTGACAAACAAGATGAAACACCCAACTGGTTTTAAATTGACGCACAGATAACTGTTGGGATTCTAATGCCAGTTTATCCTAAATATTTCTTAGTGACCTGGGTCACTAAACTGGATTTTTGTGTTTCACTTGTTGTTTTTCTAGTCCCTCTGTATATTCACTGGTAGACAAAATGAGGGTTGGCACCTTATGGCGTTTCTGCTAAAGGAATCTTTTATAATGATTCTGGCTCGGATGGCCAAGGTTAACCCTGGGAACAATTGGGAATTAGGATAAATGGATGCCTCTTTCTTCCTCCATAAACATCTTACAGTATCTCAGGCTTCTGTTCAGGGGGCTGCCAACCAACCCTGTCTAAGGATTTCTCTATTTCACAGAGGCATTTCCAGATCCTGGATTTGTGTTGTTTGCATGCCAGGATCTGGGGTGAATCTCCTAGGCAGAGGGCAGTTTGTTCTAAGGCTGGCTCTGGGTGGAGCGGCTGGGCTTTCGATAAGGAAATTCACATACACCCTCTTTCTTTTCCCACCATCTGGTCCTTCGGCTGCCAGCAACTGGAGGTATTAAACAGATAGAGACTTAGAAATTTGAAAGCAAGACTGCCGCACGGCTTGGTAGGTGGAGAGAGTCACGAGCTGATGCTTCTACTCAAGGCTTTGCTGTTACCTGCTGAGCGTCCTTAGGGAAGTCATTCAAACTCTGAGCTGCTGTTCTTCCTACCATTCAGGAAGGTGGCTGGGCTACACAAAAACACGAGAAAGTCATTTGAAAACTCCAGAGTACTACGCAACTCCGAGGCACGTGGGTGATTCAAATCAGTGAAGGTTAGGTATATAGCGAGGAGTATCCTCTCTTATTCCCCAGGAAAGGCTGATGGCACTCGTACCTTCGGTTTTCAGAGAAATCACATGAGCGTTTAGCAGATCCTTTAAGCTCCCGGATGAAATTCGGAATCCTGGAGAAGATCCCTGACTACTCAAACAACAAAAAATGATAAAAGCCCTACTGAAGTCAAGTGAATGTAGTAAGGGGAAAACAGCGGGACTATTCCTGATGTAATCTGTTTTACACTTCTCCTCCCCAGCCAGGAGACACATTCAAGTTATCATGCCTCTTTTTAATATTCAAAATCAGTCACTTGAGGGGGTACCTGTTTATGTTGGAAATCCAGCCTTTTTGTGTGTGTGTTTTTAATTTTTAATTTTTGAATTTAAAATCAGTCATTCACAGGCATATAGTTTAAAAAGTTGAATAGTCATGAAAGCTTTTACAAAATTTACTTTCCTGACTTGCTCCTTCTTATTTCCCTAGTCCCTCTCCACCAGAGTGGCAGGTTTCAGCTCCTTTACAGCTCCTCCTGGCCTTTACAACTTTGCCAAGTTTTAGAAATGATGCATATATTGCTATTTCTTTATTAATTTTAGACATTCTCTATTGAATTCTTATCACGGAAGATAGAGGTTGCTCTTTATGCTGCTGTCATTTTGCTTCTCCTGTCTCAACTTCCCCATGCAATTCTATTACAATTTTGGTAAAATTAGTATTAGGATTATTCTCATATTCTTTATAACTGAGCATGGTCACAAGCCATGGTTATTTTTCCTTTCTTCCTTTATATTTTTCAAATAATAATGCTCCTCTTTCCTTTGCCTCATGAGTTTTCTTTGTATCTATTTTTAGTTATTTCTATTTCTTCTAATGGCCTTTCAGTGAGACACTCCACAAAGATCAATCACAACACACACACAGTAACTATCAGTTCCTGTATGGGGTTTTTGAGACACTGCCCCTTTGTGTTTCCTGTCTGTGGTCATCTCTGGATTACTTTTGCTTCCATCCCAGGCCCAGGTGAGCTTTCTGAACTCCTATCTTGTTCTATTTTTTTCCCCTCTCTAATTTTTTATCGAAGAACTTTCTCTAGTAGTTTCATCTAGTAGTTGTTACAGTAGCAGAGGGAGTCAGGATAACAGCCTTGCCATGCCAATCTCTCCAATCATTTCATTCATTCCTTATCCTTGTGCCCAGTTATCATTAGAAATCTCTCTACCACCATCTTGAAAATTGTCCTTTTTCTCTCTCCTCTTTTGAAGTGACTCTTCCTTGTAGCTTATGTTTTCTTCCTCTAGGTATTCCCTCCCTCCAGTGAGGGTAACTTTAGTTGCTTCCTGGGATAGTGTGTCTGAGAAGTACATTTTTTGAGCGTACATTCTAAAACCGTTCAAAGTTCACCTCATGTGTAACTTATGGCTCAGTACTGAATTCTAAGTAGGAAGTTATTTTCCTTCATCATCTTAAAGGCCTTGCTCCCTTGTCTCTTGGATTCTGGTGTTGGTGTTGGGGAGTGCCAAAGCCCATGCAAAGGCTTTTCTTGGTCCACAGAGCTCTGAACTGATGTGCCTTAGGGCAGCTCTATTTCTGCCCCCATGCTGGGTGCTTAGTGGGCCTTTAAGTCTGGAAACTGTTGTCTTGAGTTCTAGGAAATTTTGCTTCTAATTTCCTCTCTTCTGTTTTCACTGTTCTTGCTGGTAATTGGGTAATCCTGGTATTGGCATTCCTGGAATTGTTTTCTAATTGTCTTGTGTCCTTAGTTGTTCTTGTGTTTATCTTTCCCACCAGTCTGCATTTTCTAGCTCATTAATTTTTTTTAAAATTTCTGTTACCATGTTCTTAATTTTCAAGAATGCCTTTTGTTCTCCGAAGGCTCCTTTTTGTAGGATTCTGTTCCCACTTGAGGAACGCAGTATCTTTCCTTGTGCTTCTGGGGATACTAGTTGCAGTTTTGTTGCTAAAGCATTCTTCTTCTTGGATTGTTTCAGCTTTCTCCAAGTGGCTCTTTTCTGTTTAATCTTTATCTTCCACCTTTGAGGGTTTCCCCTTGTCTGCCCTTGTTTGTCTGCTCACCATCAAGAGGAAGGTACTAAAACTCTGATTAGAATCTCTGCAAATGTGCTTGGGTCTTGTGAACTCTGACCATCACCGTGGGGTCATCTTCACCCGGGTTATTTGTAGGGAAGCTCTCAGTGTTAATATTTTGAAGTCTTTCTCCTTTTCTCTCTTATTGTTTTGCTAGCCGTTTTTTAAAAATAGCTTATTATTGGGCACCTAGGTGGCTCAGTGGGTTTTAAAGCCTCTGCCTTCGGCTCAGGCCATGATCTCAGGGTCATGGGATCGAGGCCTGCATCTGACCTCTCTGCTCGGCAGGGAGTCTGCTTCCTTCTCTCTCTCTGCCTACTTGTGATCTCTCTGTCAAGTAGATAAATAAAATCTTACAAAATCGCTTATTATTATTATTTTTAAAGTTTGTATGTGTTTATTTCAGAGAGAGTGAGAGAAAAAGAAAGGGAGCAGGAGAGAGGAGGGTCAGAGGGAGAAGTAGACTCTCTGGTGAGCAGGGAGCCTCATGGGGGACTGATCCTGGGACCCTGGGATCATGACCTGAGCCGAAGGCAGATACTTAACCAACTGAGCTACCCAGACACCACGGTTTTGCTAGTCTTACTTTTTTTTTCCCTGAAATTTATGGCTCTCATAGCGTTACACACGGCAGTTTCTTCTTATGCTGCTGTGCCTTTGAATAACTCTCATTGTTAACTAAGCCATCGTGAATCTTCTTTCTTTTTTCTTTTATTGATGTTGTCAGCTACGTAACTATACAATGTGGTTCATTCCATAGTGCCTCTTGGTATCTTTTTGAAAAAGAGATTTTTCCATTGCAAGTAAGACAAACAGTGATGTCTTTAAAACAAAGGAAGTATTTCCCTGTCTCCTTGCTTGAAACACATGATTTTCATCAGCTGTTTTTCTCTTCTTGGCAGCAGCCATTTGGAAAATGACAGACTCTACTCATACCATCCACATCCAATCCACCCTTCCTGCTGTCTGCCTTCCCTCCAAGCCGGTAGACACACCCTCCTACCTAAAAGCAAATCCAATCAAGGATTATCCTCCACCTGGAGTGGCGCCTTCATTAGCATGTGCATTACAGATGCCATAGCCTGCACCCAAATTGAGATAGGTGCCTTGTCTCTCTAGCTAGTAAGTAAGAAGAATTCTGATATTAGACCTTGGGCTGCCCTGTCTCTCCTAACTTCCTTTCCCCCATCTTTAAAAAGTAGATAATGACACTAATTTTCAGGGTGGTCATGAATGTTAAATTATTAGGCAGGAGGCTTTTTTTTTTTTTTTTTGTCTCTGCCTTAGAACAATCTCAGCACCTGGGGATCTTCAAGGAGGGTTTTGAGGGCCTTAAAGGAATGTGTACTCTGCAGGAGAATGCAGGTCCCAGCCAGCGCCCTCATATATAGCCTTCAGGGCTTATGTTGTTTCAGGAGTGACTCACTTCAAGGTATTTCCTTATGAGGTCGATTTTGTTCCTTAGGAAAATTTTATTGCAGAAAAGAAAGAGAGGTTATGAGAAATCACTGTGTTTGATTTTTCATATTGTTGTAAGGGACAAGTGGAAAACAAAGTTTTCTTCCTTCCAAAGTCCTCTTCCTTCTTTTCAACTACAGGTTCTGTTAGATGGACGTTTACACTGGTGTCTACTTTGACTAAACTGATACACATTAAATGTGTCTGTTCATCAAGAACATCAGGCCTGATCTGGGGAGATGAGGCCAGAGCATGAACAAAGAATGGATTCTAGAGCCAGATTGGCCTGAGTTGGAGTTCTAGCTCTGTCTCCTACTTTTTTCACTTTGCTTGAGTCACTAATCTGCGTGAATCACTAACCCCTTATTACATTGATTTTAAGATATACTTACTGTAGGGGCACCTGGATCACTCAATCGTTAAGTGTCTGCTTTTGGCTCAGGTCATGAACCCAGGGTCCTGGGATCGAGTCCCTCATCCGGCTCGTTGCTCCATGGGAGGCCTGCTTCTCCCTCTCTCACTCTCCCTGCTTGTGTTCCCTCTTTCACTGTGTCTCTCTCTGTCAAATAAATAAATAAAATCTTTAAAAGAAATACTGTAGGGCACCTGGGCGGCTCAGTGGGTTAAAGCCTCCGCTTTCGGCTCAGGTCATGATCTCAGGGTCCTGGGATTGAGGCCTACATCGGGCTCTCTGCTCAGCAGGGAGCCTGCCTCCTCCTCTCTCTCTGCCTGCCTCTCTGCCTACTTGTGATCTGTCAATAAATAAATAAAATCTTAAAAATAAGGGGCGCCTGGGTGGCTCAGTTGGTTGAGCGACTGCCTTCGGCTCAGGTCATGATCCCGGAGACCCGGGATCGAGTCCCGCATCGGGCTCCCTGCTCGGCGGGAAGCTTGCTTCTCCCTCTCTCACTCCCCCTGCTTGTGTTGCCTCTCTGGCTGTGTTTCTCTCTGTCAAATAAATAAAAAAATCTTTAAAAAAAATCTTAAAAATAAAAAAAGAAATACTGTATTTAAATGTGTGTTTATTACAAAATAATATCAAAAAAATTTTTTCCCTTATATTCTCTATTTCCTTGTGGGCTTTTTATACTTTGGCCTGAGTTCATCTTTCAAGCAGGGTGCAAGTTACAGGCTTCCCTGGGCAACCACCCACTGTGACTCAGAATGGTTGCTCACTGACCCTGAGGGGAGGACACCCATGGGGACAGATACCCCATGGCCCCCAGAGTTGAAGATGTCTCTTCTGTGAACAGCTTTTTCCTACCCTGGGATCAGATGGGCACAAAGAAAAGAAATACCTGTACTCTGTTCCATATGCATGCGTATGAAGTTCAACTTCTCTTTCCAAGATAAGGTCTGTCCACTTAGCGCTTTAGTCAAAACGAACCTCATAGTCCTTCCAGCAGCATTCACTTTATCTTTCCATCTCTCTGTGTATTTGTATTTTCTATTATTCTAATTCTGCATACCTTTGTTCCTAACTTCAGATATTTACTACTGTTCTCCTTGGGAGAGGGTTGAGGAGAGGATTTCAGTTCACTTTGAGCTTTTGAAAAATTATTTGTATTAAATGTGTAATCAGTTGAGCTTTTAAATGAGATGTTTTATTGAAATCCAGCTATATGACATTCATAAGATCCATGCTAGCCGTGGAAACTCGAGCTAGCTTGCTATGCATGTATTCAAGAGGACCCGGCTAGATGGGCAAAATAGTTGTAAGAATTATGTTAAGTTGCAATTTAAATATTTAAGTGGACCCCAGAACACATCCTTAATGTCCCCTAACTGTTAGGCTGAGAAGTAACGCTGTAACCACCAATCCCTTAAGTATTCCAGGAAGAAAATGTGTGGAACAGAGAAGTAGAGTAGCTAGGGGTAAAAGCAAGAGTCTCAGACTTAGAAGGACAGATTTCTCAGTCCCATCACTTACTAGTTGGGGGGGTCTTGTATCAATTTTTTTAATTTAAAAAAAATGAGGATAATAATAGTTTTCAGTTTACAGGGTAACAAATATCAAGTGGAATAATGATTTCACATTGCTTAACATAGTTTCAATGTATATTAAGTTTTAAATGAAAGGCCAAATATATGGTTTTTGTAATTTTAATTATCATATCAACATTTCATTAAACAACCATTCAGATACCTGTCTATGTATGTAAATTCATGAAGACAAGAAAAACCACTTTTTTTTTTTTTTTAAAGATTTTATTTACTTGACAGAGAAAAACATAGCCAGAGAGGGAACACAAGCAGGGGGAGCAAGAGAGGGAGAAGCAGGCTTCCCGCCGAGCAGGGAGCCCGATATGGGACTCGATCCCGGGTCTCCAGGATCATGACCTGAGCCGAAGGCAGTCGCTTAACCAACTGAGCCACCCAGGCGCCCCCAAAAAACACCTTTTTTTATGTAAATGGATCAAACTTCATGCTATTCCATTATTTATTCACTTAACTGTATGTTGTAAGATTTTCCAAGTCAAAACTATCATTTTTTTAAATGGGTACAGTACATTTTAGTTACTGTATTTAATATAGTTTATATAAGCATTTCCTTACAAAGACTCAATTTGTTCCCATTTTTCTAATTAAAAATTCTGGAATGGAAATCCTTACGGGTGCATTTTTTTTTAATACATGTTCATTTTTCTCTACAAGGTAAGTTCCAAAAAGCAGGAGGATAACAGGATCCTTAAACACTCTTTAGAATAATCAGAATATTAAATTTATGCACTTTGAAAAAGTTGGTCATCTGTACTTCAGACCATACAAATTGTGGTTTTGATTATTTTCTCAAAGTGTTCCTCTGTAACTTATTGCACATTCTTGTTTTCACTTATTTTTAATTATGTAAGTGATACATGCTTTTTTGGGTAAAAATCTATACAGATACACCAAAACTGTTCACAGCACCAATCTCCTCAAAACAATTGCTCTTAGTTTCTACATCAGTTAATGAAGCTACTGCATGTTGATATACCATGATTTAACCATGTTTCAAATTACATAAATATGAAACATTTCTGAAATTTTCATTTTTGCAAGTTAAGATGCCAGTTAAAATTTTTATACATGCTTATTATGTACATGTATGACTTCGTCTATGAAACAGGTGAGAGTGGAGTTAACAGGGCCAAATAGTATGCACAAATACAGCTTTTTTTTTTTAAATGAAAGACCTTATCTTTTTGTTTAAAGATTTTATTTATTTATTAACAGAAAGAGATCACAGGTAGGCAGAGAGGCAGGCAGAGAGAGAGGAGGAAGCAGTCTCCCTGCTGAGCAGAGAGCCCGATGCGGGCCTTGATCCCAGGACCCTGAGATCATGCCCTGAGCCGAAGGCAGAGGCTTTAACCCATGGAGCCACCTAGGCGCCCTACAAATATAGCTTTAATAAAATGTTGCAAAGTAACCCTCCAGTGAGTTTTATAAATCCCTACTCTTACAATAATATATGAATATAGTCATCTCCCCACACTTTTGCCAATAGGATGTTATCAGTCTAAAATAATTTTTGCAAATCTGCTGGGTGAAAAAATGTCATTTTAGATTATATTATAATTAATAATGATACCAAATGATCTTCAAACTTCAATGTTTCACCCACAGCTATTATTAATTTTCTGTTGAGTTCCTTATTGAGTGTAGTTTATTTTATATGTATTTTTGTACACAGTGAAAATGAGTGTGTCCATGTAGCAATTCTTGTTCTTTTATACATGTTGCAAATATTTCTTCTAGTTTATACTTTGATTTTTAACTTTGTTTATATGGTCTTTTCTTGCACTGTGTGTGTGTGTGTGTGTGTGTGTGTATGAATGTGTTGTCTAGTATAAGATAATAAACACATTTTCCTATATTTTCCTTGAATTTTTAAAATCTTATATTTTTACTAGCTTAGATGTAAATCACATATCATAAATTCTCCTATTTAAAGTACACCATTCAGGGATACCTGGCTGACTCAGTTGGAAGAGCATGTGACCCCTCAGGAGTTGGGGCTCCATGTTGGGCATAGAGATTATTTAAATAAAAACTGAAAAAAAGGAATAAAGCATACTATTCAGTAGTTCTCAACATACGCACAGAATTGTGTATCCATTACCAGTCAGTTTTAGAACATTTTCATCAACCCAAAAAGAAACCCCATAATCCATTAGTAGTCACTGTCCATTTCCCTTTCACACTCCTTTACCATCCCACCTGAGGTAACAATTAATTTGTTTTTTGGCTCTGTAGTCTTATCTATTCTGGACCTGTATAAATGGAGTCATGTTCTAAGTGGTCTTTTGTGACTGGCTTCTTTCATTTAAATGATATTCTCAAGTTCTATCCCTTTTGTAGCTTTATGTTTTTAGAATTAGATCCTAAGTCTATCTGGAATTATTGATTTGTATAAATTGGGTAAATAATCATACATATATACTTGATCTTTTAAAAAAGCATAGCCAGTTGTAACAATATTATTTAAGATTCGGTCCATCCTTTCCTGGCTAATCCAAAGTGTCTCCCCACCCACATACCTGGACCTATGTCTGAACCCTATTTGTTTTTTCTTATGCCTGTATCACATGGCTTTAAGAGTTGTAGCTTTACAGTATAGTTTGGCTACCTGGTAGGTCAAGTATTCCCACATTTTTCTTTTCCCAAAATTTTCTTGGTTATTGTTCCAAATTTTCCCTTCCCTTGAAACTTTGGCATCAGCTTGTTTCATTTCATGAAAATCCTACTTAAATTGTGATTGGAACATCATTGACATAGTAGGTCAATTTTTGAAGAAATTTTATCTTTGTAATATTGGGCTTTCCCATATTCTTATGGAATTTATAGCTATATTTTTTTATTCTTTAGAGGGAGTGTAGATATTCCACCTGGAATTAGCTTTTTAATTGGTTATTGATGTACAGGAAGGTCACTCACTGTGGTAGGAGCTGCAGAGGGAGGAGGAGAGTTTGATGAAAAGATAATGAGATCTGCTTCAATGCATTCTGCCTGAAAATGTCGATGAGAAATGAAGATGAAGATACACACACCAAATATTGCCCCATTTATTTTGGTGACTTTTTAAGAATGGCAATAGAGACACAGATGATCCATGAGGTCTTTTGAAGGAGAATATGGTGTTTGGACCAAGAATGTTTGAAACAATTAGATTTGAAAAGAGCAGAGCTTCTATCCTTTGGTTGCAAACTTCTTTTTTAATAAAGGGGAAGCAAAGCATAATTAACTGTTTAATCTGACTCAGCTCATGTTGAAAGGCTATTGGAATAAATAATTCTTGAATTCTTACATGGCTAGAGGAAAGCTGTCTTGAGCTCTCAACAAACACCTGTAGGCACGGCATTGGGTAGTTGTATGTGCTAAGTGACTACACTGTGCCCAACATCTCCTTCCTCTCCAGTTGTCCAGCGGTGGGTGGGGACTTGACTTTGAACCAAGCTTATATTGCAGCACTTCAGTCTTGGTCCATGCATACATAGAGCTCTGGTGTCCCACCACCAGGGCCTTCAGATATGACCAGAAGGTTGAATCCTAGGATGACTACAGTTTAGGTTCAAGCTGGAACTCCTTCTGCTCATCAAAAGAAATGATTCAGAATCATGCATTAAGTTTGAATCATCCTGGTAGGCTTGTGTCCATCTGCTCATACTTGCAAGGAAAGAGACAAATTGTGGTTTTGGGCATACGGTTTTTGCTACTAAACCTTATTTGTCTTCTCTTAGTGGTAAAAATGATACATTGTTTAAAACTAAGGGATTATTATAGTATGTGACTAAATGTGTCATAAAATAATATATAAGCCATATTGATAATTTGATGCTCAAACTAATGGAATAAGTGTGAAGGCAGAAATGGATGGAACATATGCTATAGACCGCAAAAGCCCAGATTGTTTCTTGGCTCTTTTCTTTTCTCTTTTTTCTTTTTTCTTTTTTCTTTTCTCTTTTCTCTTTTCTTTTCTTTATGTTTCGTTTCGTTTCGTTTCGTTTCGTTTCGTTTCATTTCATTTCGTTTCTTTTTTGTTTCTTTTCTCTTTCTTTTTTTCTCTTTTCTTTTCTTTTTTTGATTACAAGTGGCAGGAAGTTGTTGGAGAGGATGCCTGGATGGTCACTCTTCTCACCCAGCAGTGACCCTTTTGGTAACTATCTCCCCTGTATTTGTCTTTCTCTTTGCTTCAAAAGGATGAAGAGGTTTGCTGTCCTCAGCCGCCCCAGCCTGTAGGACCTGCTGTGGATGACACTCGTGTGACTTCTCTGGTTTGGATCTGTCTGAGCCACTGAGAACAGAAGACATCATATCAGAGAGTACCACCTTGATTTTAAAGAGTTGCACAGTAGTAGGAAGAGATAGAAAGGTGAGTATCAGACATGAACTTGAGAAGCATGCTGCTCTAAGTCAACCTCTGCTTTCAGACAGGACCTCGTCGGTTGTCCATTCCAGTCTAATGCATACCTCAAAGACTCCTGTGGTTACATATCCCCGTGTATCACAGGCCTTATTTAGGAAGATTTTTCTTACTTTTTAAAACTAAGTCATTGATTCTTATTCCATTTGCAGTGAAAATGACAAAGAGTTGAGTCTTTCCTGCTCCAAATTGCATGTGGAATGGAATGTAAAGGAAAGTATAGAAGTTCTGATGTCAGACAGACCTGAGTTTAAACCCTGGCTTCACCACTTACTACCTGTGTGACCTTGGGCAAGTCATTTAACCTCTCTAAATCCTGCTTTTTGTAGCTCTACAGTGGAGATCTAGTGCCCATCTCAGTAGGCAGTTAAATGAATTAAATGAAATGATAGATGTGAACATAGCTGGCATGCACTACATCCTCAACAAATGCCCTTGACCTTTATGCTATTTTCAGATATGCCCTATGTCCAAGGAATTATTTTGCATCGATTCTGCTGCTTATGTAATAGATGACGTCAGCAATGAAAGAGTTCATTACAATTAAGGAAATCTTTAGAAATCGAGATACAGCCTGAAGATTGGACTGATATCTAGGAGACGCAATTATTTTGCAACCTAAGATTAGTTCAGTGAAAAAGATTAAAAAGATTAATGAGTCACATTATAAAATCAGCTCAAGCTAATGACAAATGAAAATGTTCTGGTTTTTAGCTAGAGTTGATATAATAATATTTGTGCAATAACAGCATTAAATTCAAAGTCTGTTCTAGTGAGTTGGCCTTTATCCAGAGCTTTCCTCTCAGAGGTGAGGTCATTCTCATCATCTAATTGCATTGGGGCAGCCCCCTCGATGGTGCAGTTTCAGGGCTGACAAGAAACCCTTCAATTCTCAAACACCATGCTCCTTCTCCTCCCTCCTATGATGTAACTATGAGGTGATCAAAGCTTTCATCTACCTATTCCCAAGAATTAAGTCCTCTGGAAGAATCCTAGATGAAGTGAGAATCAGGCATTCATACCTTAATTGGCATTAATTTATCTGACTAACCCTGGCAGAAAGTACAGTCCTGTGATAAGTTGCTATGGGGAAGAACAAGTCAGAGTGGGAGACCCAGAACCTTTGGGAAGAAGTGGGTGATGTACAGGGGCTAAGAGACTATTGGTGAGGGATTATTTATTACCCCAGACTGCCAGAACACTATTTATGTTTCAGTTGGTATTTGGGTCAATTATGCCTTCTTCTAATATTACCGTTTTCATATTTCTGTCATTCCCACTAGGGTATAAAGTCTTCAAGGGGAGGGAGCTTCCCTTTCATATCTCTGACTTTCCCTCAGAGTGCCTTGCTTGTGTCTAGCAGGCATTCAATAAATGCCTGTTGAATGAATAAGTAGGTCAGTGGAAGTAAAGGGGGATATTCAAAGTGAAATGAAGAGGCATTGAAGAAAGTTCGTTTTTTTCTTTTTTTAACCGAGGGCTGAATTTCACAATTTTATGTTCATTTGCTTCTCCAGGTAAACTATCCCTTTGTGAAGTCTTTTCTATTTTCTGCCTAGATTTGGGTCTCTCTGCCCCTGTCTTTTGATCTTCCTGCTCATCACCTCCAATATATCTGAGCAGCCTCACCCGGCACATGACCTTGAGGGCTGTCTCTGCTTCTTTCTTTTCATTGGAATCCTGGAGTCCACTCTGTGGGCAGGAAGAAACCCATCATTTGATTCTAATATCACACAAGTGAGGAACAGTCAGGGATCACCATGCTTGTGAAGTGCTTTATTTTTAGGTGCAAATTACAGTACAAAAATCAATTAATTCACTAATAGAAGAAAAAAAAACACACCAACTATATGCCAAGACTGGAAATAGAGTGTTGCACATGATATCTACTACAGGGGGACTACTCAAAGCTCTTGGATGCATAAGAATTTTATTACCCTGGATAATTTTTAAAATTTGTTCTGGAATATTGAATGGTTTTCTATTATAGAAAAATTCATAAAAAAAGAAGAAAAATTCATTTCAATGTTTCTATTATTGAAATGGATTATGTTGGTTCTTCCTCCTTTTTTTCTAGGAGAGAACAATATATTCAGATATTTTTATAATTAAAATGTTTATCTTGAAGTAATTTATTCTCATGCACTTTGTAAGAAATAATACACAGAGATCCATGTACCCTTCATGCAGTTTCACCCAATGGTAATATTTTTGCAAAACTACAATACAGTATCACCGCAGGGGATTGACATTGATACACTCAAGACATGACATTTCCATCACCACCAAGATCCTTCCTATTGCTCTTTATAGCTAGGTCCAAATCCCATCCCACACACCCCCTTCTTAATTCCTGGCAACAACTAATCCACACTCCAGTTTGATACTTTTGTCAATTTCAAGGTGGTTGTATAAATGGAATCATATAGTCTGTAAACTTTTGGAATTAGAGTTTTCATTATACAGGAATAATTGATTCCTTTATAGTGCTATAGTATGGTTGTACTGTAGTTTGTTTAACCATCCATCCGTTTCTGGTTTGGGGCTATTACAAACAAATCAACTATAAACATTTGTGTATAGGTTTTGCAGGGAACCTAAGTCTTCATTTCTCTGGAACAGATACCCAGGATGTTGATTCCTGGTTTATATGGTAGTTGCATGGTTATTTATTTATTTATTTTAAAGAAAAGACCAAGCCATTTTCCAAAATGGCTGTACCATTTTACATTCCCACTAACAATATGTGAGTAATCAAATTTCTTAGCTTTTGTCCAAGCATTTAGTGTTATTATTATTTTTTTAACCCTTCTGCTATGTATGTAAGGGTATCTCATTATGGCTTTAATTTGCATTTCTGTAATGCCTAATGATGCTGAACATCTTTTTGTATGCTTCTTTGGCGAAATGTTTCTTCATGTCTTTTGTTCATGTTCTAACTGGATTTTTAACTTCTTTTTACTGTTGAGTTTTTAAAATTCTTTATATAGTCTAGATATTAATCCCTTGTCAAATATATCATTTGCAAATATTTTACCCCAGTCTATAGCTTGTCTTTTAATCCTCTTAGTAGAGTCCTTTATTGAACAAAAGTTTTTAAATTTTATGAAGCCCCATTTATCAATTTTTACCTTATGGATTGTGCTCCTAGTGTCAAGCCTAAGAAATCTTTACCTCAGTCCTGAAGATTTTTTTCCTATTTTTTTCTAAAAAATTTACAGTTTTACATTTTAAGTTTGTTGATACATTTTTAGTTTTTCTATAAAGCTGAGACAGATTGAATTTTATTTTTTTTGCCTGTGTATGTCCAATCACTCCAGCACCATTTGTTGAAAAGGCTATCTTCTCTTCATTGAATTGCTTTTGCACCTTTGGCAAAGTTAGTTGGGCATATTTGTGTGAGTCTATTTTTGGGTTCACTAGTCTGTTACATTGATCTATTCGCCAGTAGTTCCTTCACCAATATCATCCAGTCTTGATTACAGTACCTGTACAGTGTGTCCTGAAATCAGATAGACTGTTTTCTCTTACTTGATTCCTCTTTTTCAAAATGATTTCAGCTATTCTAGTTCCTTTGCCTTTATAGGTAAGGTTTAGTATAATCTTATGTGATGTTTGAAAAAGAATCTTGCTGGGATTTTGACAGAAGTTCTATTAAATCAGTCTGGGGAGAATTGTCATCTTTGTTCTGGGGAGTTTTTCAATTCACGAACACTGTATATCTCTCTATTTATTTGGATGGTCTCTTATTTCTTTCACCAGTGTTGTGTAGTTATCGTACAAGGCCCACACATGTTTTATTAGATTTACACTTAGTGTGTAATTTTTTGAGAGGTTGTAAATGATACTGCATTTTTATATTAGGTATGTATGTATTCATTGCTCCTGTGTACAAATACACTTGATTTTTTCCCACCTTTATTGAGAAATAATTGAGATACATTACTGTTTGAGTTTAAGGCATAGAACGTGATGGTTCAATTTGCATGTACTGTGAAATGACTACCACAGTAAGTTCAGCTAACATCCATCTTCTCATATAGAAGCAATTAGAGAAAGAAATAATAGAAAAGGAAAAGATTTCCTTCTTGTGGTGAGAACTCATGTGATTTACCTTCTTAACAACTTTTCTGTATGTCACACAGCAGTGTTAGCTATAATCATAATTTTACAAATTATATACTTCATGCTTATTTATCTTATAACTGGAAGTTTGTACCTCTTGATCCCCTTCCTCCCTCTCCTGCTACCTTCTGCCTCTGCTAAGTGCAAATCTGATCTCTTTTTTTTTTTTTTATAAATTTGGGTTGTTTGTTTTTTTATAATTAATTTCTGTGTTTTACTTTATGTCTAGTGACCTTGCTGAACACGCTTATTAGTTCTAGGAGTATTTTTATAGATTCCTTTGATATTTATAGATGGAAATCATGTCATCTGCAAACATAGACAGTTTTATTTCTTCCTTTCTGGTCTGTATGTCTTTTTTTTTTTTTCCATTTTTCTTGTCTGAATGCACTGGCTAGAACTAGCACTATATTGAATAAGATTGGTGAAAGTGAACATCCTCCTCTTTTTCCTCAATCTTAGGAAGGCTTTCAGTCTTTTACCATTAAGTATAAGGCTGGCTCTGGATTATTTTTAGATGTCCTTTATCAAATAGAGGAAGTTTCCTCCATTCCCAATATTCTAAGGACTTGTACCATGAACATGTGTTACATTTTGTCAATACCTTTTCTTCATCAATTGATGTAATCATGTAACTTTTTTCTTTAGTTTGTTACTATTATGAAATATCTAGATTGATTTAAAAATATCACACTAGCCCTACGTTTCTAGAATAAGACTCATGTGGTTATGGTAGCTAATTCTTTTTATATAATACTATTTGCTAATATTTTATATCCATGTTAATGTAGTACATTATTCTATGGTTTTATTTGTACTATCTTTATATGGTTATAGTAGTAGGGTAATACTAGCTTCAAAAATAAATTGGAAAGTGTTCTCACCTTTTCTATTATCTGAAAGATTGTGTACAATTGGTGTTAATTCCTTAAAGTTTGGTAGAAATCTTCAGTGAATTTTCTAGGCCTGGAGACTTAAAATTGTGACTTCAATTTCCTTAATTGTTAGAGGGCTGTTGGAAAATTATCTCTATCTTATTGAGTGAGTTCTGACAGTCTGTATTTCAAGGAAGTAACCCATGTCATCTAAGTAGTCAGATTCATGTGTGTAGAACTGATAGCATCCTCTTTTACTTTTTTACTGTCTGCATGGTCTGTAGTGATATTTCATGTTCCATTCCTACGTATATTGGTATTTTGTGTCTCTCCCTTAATCTTCCTACAAGTTTGTCAATTTTCTCAACAAGCTTTTTGTTTTACTATTTTCTCTATTATTATTATTGTTATTTTTAAAGATTCTCTCCATTTATTTGACAGACAGAGAGATCACACGTAGGCAGAGAGGCAGGCAGAGAGAGAGGAGGAAGCAGGCTCCCCGCTAAGCAGAGAGCCCGATGTGGGCTTTGATCCCAGGACTCTGGGATCATGACCTGAGGTGAAGTCAGAGGCTTTAACCCACTGAGCCACCCAGGCGCCCATCTCTATTATTTTTGTTTTGTTTTTAACTCATTAATTTATGCTGTCTTTATATTCCTTTCCTTCTGCTTGCTTTGGATTTATTTTTGCTTTTCTTTGTCTCTGTTTTTGAGGTGGAAGCTTAGATTACTTTGAGACTTTTCTTCTGATGTCTGTATTTAGTACTATAAATTTTCCCCTCTATATTGCTTTAGTTATGTCCTATGAATTTTGATACATTGCATTTTCATTTTTATTTAGTGCAATGTATTTTTTAATTTATCTTGAAACTTTCTCTTTGACCCATAGATTACTTAGAAACATGTTGTTCAGTTTCCAAGTGTTAGAGATTTTCTTGTTATTTTTCTGCTATTGATTTCTAGTTTGACTTCATTGTGGCTGGAGAAAACACCGTAAAACTTTAATTCTTTTGAGTTGTTTGAGGTTTGTTTTATGGCCCAAGATTTGATCTATTTTTGTGTATCTTTCATGGGGACTTGAAAAGAATGTACATTTGGCTGCTGGGGATGGAGTGTTCTATAAATGTCTGTTATATCCTGTTGGTTGATGGTGTTGTTGAGTTCTTTGATAGCCTTGCTGGTTTTCTGTTTAGTTGTTCTATTAATTGTTGAAAGTGAGATACTGAAGTTTCTGACTATAAATTGAATTTGTCTTTCTCCTTTCAGCTTTGTCAGTTTTTGCTTCACATTTTGCAGCTTTGTTGTTTGGTACATGTACATTTAGGATTACTGTGTCCTTTTGGTGGAATGACCCTTTTATCATTATATAATGTTCCCCTCTGTCTTTGGTAATTTTATTTGTTAAATTGACTTAGTCTGATATTAATGTATATATGACATATCTTTTCCATCCTTTTACTTTCAACTTACTTCTACTCTTATATTTGAAGTGAGTTTCTTTTGTTTATTTTTTAAAAGATTTTTTAAAATTTATTTGAGAGAGAGTGAGAGAGGTGCTGGAGGCAGAGGGAGAAGCAGACTCCTCGCTGAGCAGTGAGCCCAATGTGGGGCTCAATCCCAGGACCCTGAGATCATGACCTGAGCCAAAGGGAGACACTTGAGCCACCCAGGGCCCCTTGAAGTGAATTTCTTATAGACACCAAATAGTTGGGTTGTTTATTAATTCATTCTGCTAAAATGTCTTTTGATTGTTTTTAAAAGATAATTTACATTTAATATAACTAAATTGCTGTGTTGGGGATAAAGACTGCTACTTTATTTTTTTTTCTATTTGTTCTCTCTGTTTTTCATTTCTCAACTATGACCCATGTGGGTTATTTGAAAAATTCTTAAATTTTGTTTTGATTTTTCTGTGTAATGTTTTCAAATATATATTCTTGTGTCGTTTCTTTAGTTATTCTGTAGGCATCACATTTATAATTGGATGTCATCATTTTACTGGGCCAAGTGAAGTACAGAAATTTTACCTCTCTTTACATTCCTTCACCTTCTCTTGTTTACAACATACAGTTGATTTTCATCATCACAGTAGTTATGTTTTATAAGGTTTCTGTGAATACTGAATTTGCAAATACCAAATCACTTCTCCTAGGGGAAATACAGAGTTAAATTCCTTCAAGCCTCAGGTTACATTTTCATCAACTGATCAATATATAACTGTTTAATGTATGTTTCCATTTAAAGACACCTTATTTTTTTATTAATTTTTATTTTTTCCATAATCCTGCCACCCTATCCCCCCCCTCTACCCTGCAGCAACCCTCAGTTTTTTCCCTGAGATTAAGTGCCTCTTATGGGTTGTCTCCCTCCCTGGTTCCATCTTGTTTTACTTTTTTCCTTCTCTAACCCCCATGACACCCCACCCTGATCAGAGAGATCATATGGTAACTGTCTTTCTTTGATTGACTTATTTCACTCAGCATAATACCCTTCAGTTCCATCCATGTCATTGCAAATGGCAGGAGCTCATTCTTTTTTGATGGCTGCATAGTATTCCATTGTATATATACCTCACATCTTCTTCATCCATACATCTCTTGATGGACATCTAGGTTCTTTCCACAGTTTGGCTTTCCATACTTTGGCAATTGCGGACATTGCTGCTATAAACATTCGGGTGCATGTGCCCCTTTGAATCACTACATTAGTATCTTTAGGGTAAATACCCAGTAGTGCGGTAGCTGGGTCATAGGGTATCTCTATTTTCAACTTTTTGAGGAATCTCCATACTGTTTTCCAGAGTGGCTGTACCAGCTTGCAGTCCCACCAACAGTGTAGGAGGGTTCCCTTTTCCCCACAGCCTCACCAACATCTGTTGTTTCCTGACTTGTTAATTTTAGCCATTCTAACTGGTGTGAGGTAGTATCTCACTATTGTTTTGATTTGTATTTCCCTGATGCTGAGGGATGTTGAGCACTTTATCATGTGTCTCTTGGCCATTTGGATGTCTTCTTTGGAGAAATGCCTGTTCAAGTCTTCTGCCCATTTTTTGATTGGATTATTTATTTTTTGGGTGTTCAGTTTGATAACTTCTTTATACATTTTGGATACTAGCCTTTATTTGGTATGTCATTTGCAAATATCTTCTCCTATTCTGTCAGTTGTCTTTTGGTTTTGTTGACTGTTTCTTTTGCTGTGCAAAAGCTTTTGATCTTGATGAAGTCCCAATAGTTCATTGTTTCCCTTGCTTCCCTTGCCTTTGGTGATATTTCTAGGAAGAAATTGCTGCAGCTGAGGTCAAAGAGGTTGCTGCCTGTGTTCTCCTCAAGGATTTGGATGGATTTCCTGTCTGACATTGAGGTCTTTCATCCATTTTGAGTCTATTTTTGTGTGTAGTGTAAGGAAATGGTCCAGTTTCATTCTTCTGCATGTGGTTGTCCAATTTTCCCAACATCATTTGTTGGAAAGACTGTCTTTTTTCCATTAGACAGTCTTTATTGCTTTGTCAAAGATGAGTTGACCATAGAGTTGAGGGTCCATTTCTGGGTTCTCTATTCTGTTCCACTGATCTATGTGTCTGTTTTTGAGCCAGTACCATGCTGTCTTGATGATTACAGCTTTGTGATAGAGCTTGAAGTCCGGAATTGTGGTGGCACCAGCTTTGTTTTTCGTTTCAACATTGCTCTGTCTATATGGGGTCTTTTCTGGTTCCATATGAATTTTAGGATTCTTTGTTCCATTACTTTGAAAAAAAAAATGATGGTATTTGTCGGGGACAGTGTGTGATCCGCCCCTCCCAAGCCACCAGAAACTTTGGTGGAGGTACCATGAATGTGAATGAAAGTCCCTCCGGGCTTTCCCCCCCGCCTAGAATCCGGAAAGCCACATGCCCTGTGGGCCTGGGCAATATGTCCTTTATGTACTTATCCAAGACATATTGTTCATTTAATCCTCCTCCTGGTAATCATATCTCTGTATCTCTTATATGTATTCCTTGCTCCCTCTGCCTCAATGATCTCGGCTTCTGTGGATTTAAGTAATCACTTTGCACCCTAAGGTGATGTAAGTCTATTCATAAACTTCCCTTTTTTCCTGACCTTCACTTATACTATGTGTTTATAACACTTTCCTTTATAACGGAAATCAGTAGTTGATAATTATAACTTGTCTAGATACACTTTGATTGAGACTATATGAAGACTAATATACTTAATAGTTTAAATGTAGTTACTTAAAGTTTCCACAACCACCCATTCACCTTTTGCCTGTGTGACCACTCTCTGCCTTGCACGGCCAGAGGAGATCCCCACACCACTCTTTGAGTCCAGTCTCCTCATATCGCCGACTCAGTCACCACCTTCTGGAAACCCTGACTGTTGCCAGGGCTGGCTCCCGGCAGGTATTTGATAGAGATTGCATTAAATGTGTAGATTGCTTTAGATAGTATAGATATTTCACAATATTTGTTCTTCCAGTCCCCGAGCATGGAATGTTTTTCCATTTATTTGTGTCTTCCTCAGTTTCTTTCATGAGTACTTTGTAGTTTTCTGAGTATAGATTCTATCACTCTTTGGTTATTCCTAGGTATCTTATCGTTTTGGATGCAATTGTAAATGGGATCAGCTCCTTAATTTCTCTTTCTTCTGTCTTGCTGTTGGTATATATAAATGCAGCTGATTTATGTGCATTGATTTTATATCCTGACACTTTACTGAATTCCTGTGTGAGTTCTAACAATTTCAATTTCTTTTGGGTTTTCTACATAAAGTATCATATCATCTGCAAAGAGTGAGAGTTTGACTTCTTTGCCGATTCGGATGCCTTTTATTTCTTTTTGTTGTCTGATTGCTGAGGCTAGGACTTCTAGTACTGTGTTGAATAGCAGTAGTGATAGTGGACAGTCCTGCTGTGTTCCTGACCTTAGGGGAAAAGCTCTCAGTTTTTTCCCCATTGAGAATGATATTCACTGTGGGTTTTTCATAGATGGCTTTTCATAGATGAAGTATGTACCCTCTTTCACTACACAGTGAAGAGTTTTGATCAAGAAAGGATGCTGTACTTTGTCAAATGCTTTTTCAGCATCTATTGAGAGGATCATATGGTTCTTGTTCTTTTATTAATGTACTGTATCACACTGATTGATGTGCAGATGTTGAACCAGCTTTGCAGCCCAGGAATAAATCCCACTTGGTCATGGTAAATAATACTTTTAATGTACTATTGGATCCTATTGGTTAGTATTTTGTTGAGAATTTTTGCATCTGTGTTCATCAAGGATATTGGTCTATAATTCTCCTTTTTGATGTAGTCTTTGTCTGGTTTGGGGATCAGGGTAATTCTGGCCTCATAAAATGAGTCTGGAAGTTTTCCTTCCATTTCTATTTATTGGAACAATTTCAGGAGAATAGGTATTAATTCTTCTTTAAATGTTTGTTAGAATTCCCCTGGGAAGCCATCTGGCCCTGGGCTTTTTTTGGGGGGGGAGTATTTTTGATGACTGCTTCAATCATCTTACTGGTTATGGGTCTGTTCAGGTTTTCTATTTCTTCCTGGTTCAGTTTTGGTAGTTTATATATCTGTAGGGATGCACCTATTTCTTCCAGATTGTCAAATTTGCTGGTGTATAGTTGCTAATAATATGTTCTTATAATTGTTTGTATTTCTTTGGTGTTGGCTGTGATCTCTCCTCTTTCATTCATGATTTTATTAATTTGGGTCCTTTCTCTTTTCTTTTTGATAAATCTGGTCAGGGGTTTATCAATCTTGTTAATTCTTTCAAAGAACCAACTCCTAGTTTTGTTGATTTGTTCTACTGTTCTTTTGGTTTCTATTTCTTGATTACCGCTCTGATTTTTATTATTTCTCTTCTCCTGCTGAGTTCAGGCTTTCTTTGCCATTCTTTCTCCAAGTTCTTTAGGTGTAGGGTTAGGTTGTGTACTTGAGACCTTTCTTGTTTCCGAGAAGGGCTTGTATTGCTATATACTTTCCTCTCAGGACCACCTTTGCTGTGTCCTAAAAGGTGTTTAGGACAACTTTGAACAGTTGTGTTTTTGTTTCATTTGTTTCCATGAATTTTTAAAATTCTTCTTTAATTTCCTGGTTGACCCATTCATTCTTTAGTAGGATACTCTTTGGCCTCTGTGTATGTGAGTTCTTTCCAACTTTTCTCTTGTGGCTAAGTTCTAGTTTCAAAGCATTGTGGTCTGAAAATATGAATGGAATGATCCCAATCTTTTGGTACCAATTGAAACTTGATTTGTGACCCAGGATGCGGTCTGTTCTGGAGAATGTTCCATGTGCACTAGAGTAGAATGTGTATTCTGTTGCTTTGGGATGGAATGTTCTGAATATATCTGTGATGTCTATCTGGTCCGGTGTGTCATTTAAAGCCTTTATTTCCTTGTTGATCTTTTGCTTACATGATCTGTGAGATGGGTATTAAAGTCCCCTACTATTATTGCATTACTGTCGATGTTTTTCTTTGATTTAGTTATTAATTGGTTTATATAATTGACTGCTACCATGTTAGGGGCATAGATATTTTAAATTGTTAGATCTTATTGTTGGACAGACCCTTTAAGTATGATACAGTGTCCTTCCTCATCTCTTATTATAGTCTTTGGCTTAAAATATAATTTGTCAGATATAAAGATTGCCACCCCAGCTTTTTTTTGATGTCCATTAGCATATTAAATTATTTTTCATCCCCTCACTTTAAATTTCAAGGTGTCTTTGGTTCTAAAATGAGTTTTTGGAGACAACCTATCGATGGGTCTTTTTTAATCTATTCTGATACCCTTTGTCTTTTGATTGGGGCATTTAGCCCATTTACATTCAGGGTAACTATTGAAAGATAGGAATTTAGTGCCATCATATTGCCTGTAAGGTGACTGTTACTGTAAATTGATTCTGTTCCTTTCTGGTCTGTTACTCCCTCTCTTTGCTTAGAGGACCCCTTTTAATATTTCCTGTATGGCTGGTATGGTGTTTGCAAATTCTTTTAGTTTTTGTTTGTTCTGGAAGATTTTTTTTTTGGAAGATTTTTATCTCTTTCTCTATTTTCAGTGACAACTCTCTGGATATAGTATTCTCTGCTGCATATTATTCTCGTTTAGTGTTCTGAATATATCATGCCAGTCCTTTCTGGCCTCCCAGGTCTCTGTGGATAGGTCTGCTGTCAATCTAATATTTATGCCATTGTATGTTACAAATCTCTTCTCCCGAGCCGCTTTCGGGATTTTCTCTTTGTCACTGAGACTTGTACATTTTACTATTAGATGACAGGATGTGGACCTTTTATTGATTTTGAGAGGAGGTCTGTGTGCCTCTTGGATTTTGATGCTTCTTCCCTTTGCCAAATTAGGGAAATTCTCTGCTATAATTTGCTCCAATATACCTTCTGCCCCTCTCTCTTTGTTCTTCTGGGATCCCAGTTATTCTAGTTTTGTTTTATCTTATGGTATCACTTTCTCTCAAATTCTCCCCTCATGGTCCAGTAGTTCTTTGTCTCTTTTTTTCTCAGTTTCTTAATTTTCCATCATTTGGTCTTCTATATCACTAATTCTCTCTTCTGCTTCATTTATTCTAGCAGTAAGAGCCTCCGTTTTTTATTGCTCCTCATTAATAGCCTTTTTGATTTCAACTTGGTTAGATTTTAGGTCTTTTATTTCTCCAGAAAAGGATTCTCTGATATCTTCCATGCTTTTTCTGAGCCCAGCTAACACCTTGATAATCATCATTCTGCACTCTAGTTCTTACATATTACTAATGTTCCTATTGAGTAGGTCCCTAGCCATCGGTACTGCCTCTTGTTCTTTTTTATGAGGTGAGTTTTTCCGCCTTGTCATTTTATCCAGATAAGAATAGATGAATGAGAGAACAAAATACTAAAAAGGCAGCAATGACCCAGAAAAATATACACTAACCAAATCAGAAGAGACTTGAAAACAGGGAGAGAAGAAAGGGAAAACAAAAAAATCTCTCTCTCTCTCTCTCTCTCTCTCTCTCTCTCTCTTTCTCTCTCTCTCTCTCGAACAGAGCCACACACTTGATTTTGGGTGTATTTTGGTCTGTTAGAAGAAATTGCCTCCCAAAATTTTAAAGAAAGAAAGACTTATATATGTACAAAAATAAGGGTATACATGGTGAAGGGATGCAATATGACTGTAAAGATGAAAATTTAAAAGATTCTAAAAAAGGAATTGATAAGAAGTTGTTTGAAAAAAGAAAAAAGAAAAAAAAGTAAAGATTATGATGAGGCTGGAAATTAGAACAAAGCCATGTGCTAGATTTAGGGTATATTTTTATCTATTAGAAGAAACTATAATCCAAAGTTTTAAAGAAAGAAAAACCTATATGTATACAAAACATAAGCTTAAATATAATGAAAGGATAGCATATGACTAAAACAATGAAAATTTAAAAAGATTTTTTTAAAAAGTGTATTGATAAGATAAAATAGTTAAAAAAACATTAAAATAGGAAAGAAAAAATTAAAAAACAAAATAAGAAAAACATAAAACTAAAAAAATTTAACTTTGAAAGACTAAAGAATCATGGAAAAAAAGCCATAAATTCTGCACAGTGCATTCCCCTAGCAGTTCTCATTGACTGGTAAACTTGGCCTTGGCTGGATGTTCTTGCTGATCTTCTCAGGGAGGGGCCTGTTGTATTGATTCTCAAATGTCTTTGCCCCACACGGAACTGCCCTGCCCTTGCCAGGGGCCACACTAAGCAATCTGCTCAGGTTTGCTCTCAGAAGCTTTTGTTCTCAGAAGCTTTTGTTCCCTGAGGAGGGGAATGAAGATGCCGGCCTCCTAGTCTCCAGGCCAGAGGAGGCGAGACCTCAGGGCCCCACTCCTCAGTGTGCCCCCAGAGAAAAGCAGTCATTCACCTCGGTCTCTCTGGTTTCCGGGCCACACTCTGTGCTCACCAGGCTTGTGAACGAGCGTTTCTATCTCTGCTACTCGTCCCGCTTGGAGTCTCCAGACCCAGCAGATTCCTACAGCATGCTCCCGTGCCACCTCTCCTGGTGGAGGAAGGAGGGGGTCTCCCTGGATCTGCTACTTGTGGGGTCCCTGCTCATAGAGCAGAGGCCTGACTACTCCTCACATCATGGTTTAAGGTAGGCCCAAGCTGAGAGCTTACTCCTCGGCTCCATCCCTGCACCCGGCTTCCCTACTCCGATACCTGGGGGTTTTGCCACACTCAGGCACCCCAGGTCCTTCTGTGACCTCGTGTGTCCTGAGGGCACACTGTCCCCACCAGGGTTCCACCCCTCCCCCCACTTAGCCTCTGGAGCGACATCCCTCAGTGGAGCAGACTTTCTGAAATTTCCAATTTGGGGCTCCGCTGCTCTGCTGCTGGTGGGAGCCAGCCCCTTCCCCCGTGGTCTTTCTTCCCAAAACTGTCACCTCCGATTCACTTCTCCACACATCATACCTTCCAGAAAGTGGTCGCTTTTCTGTTCCTAGAATTGCCACTCTTCGATCTCTTGTTGAGTCTGTAGGTGTTCTGACTGGTTTGATAACTATCTAGCTGAACTCCTGGGACCCGATATGTAGGTCTCCTGCTCCTCCCCAAGACACTTCATTTAATATATATTGTTGATTCAGTAACATTGAACTTAGGGTTGACAGCACTAGAACTCATGCCTGAATGAGGCTCATCTAAGACATGTATATTCTCCGTAAAGCACATTACAACTTTCTTGCACTTTGGAACACAAGACAAAAATCAGCATTACACTTGGAGGCTATTTCAAACGGCATTTATTCATAAATAAAAGGCATAAAAAATGTCACACTAGGTAGACAGAGAAAGCATTTGTTTACAGTATGAGATTGAATCAAGAAGAGAGAATATCACCTTGTTTGAACTTAGCTTGGAACACGTATGTCAATGACTCAGATTTTCTGCTTGTGGCACTTGTCTGCAAATACTGTAAAAATTAATTAAATTTTAATGGGCCAATGAATTTGCAAATACAGAATATGTAAACAATGAGGATAGACTATAACTGTTTTATTTTTTCTACATACATCTAGAACCACATCAGACAGTGTTGATGTTTGCTAAAATCATGAAACAATTTGGAAAGTTCAGGAGATAAGAAAAGCTTACTATATTTATTTGTATTTTTGCTTGCTTTGTTCTTTCTTCCTTACTCATATTCCAAGTTTCCTTCTTTTATCATTTCTTTTTGTTTAGAGAATTTTTTCTCTACATGCTTTTAGGGTAGGTCCTAAAAAATTTTTATTTTCTTTAATCTGAGAATGTCTTGATTTCCTCTTCATTTTTTAGGGATATTTTTGCTGGGTGTAGGATTTGATGTTGTTCATTCTTTTTCTTTTCTTTCTTTTTTTAAAAGATTTTGTTTTTATTTATTTGACAGAGAGAAGTACAGCTAGAGAGGGAACACAAGCAGGGGGAGTGAGAGAGGGAGAAGCAGGCTTCCCACTGAGCAGGGAACCTGACATGGGGCTTGATCTGGGACTTGGGGATCATGACCTAAACTGAAGGCAGATGCTCAATGACTGAGCCATCCAAGTGCCCCTGTTGATTCTTTTCATTCATCACATGAAAAATCTGTCACTTCTTTCAGACTTCCATAGTGTCTAATAAGAAATTAACCTTTGTGGTACCTGGACATTGGGGTCCCTGCTTGGCAGGAAGCCTATTCCTCCTTCTCCCACTCCCCCTACCTGTGTTCCTGCTATCGCTGTGTCTCTCTCTGTCAAATAAATAAATAAAAATCTTTAAAAAAAGAAAAAAGAATTCACTATTTTTCGAGTAGTTTTCCCCTAATTAAAATGTTATTTTTCTTTGGATATTTTCAAGATTTTTCTCTGCCTTAGTTTTTGGAAGTTTCATTATCAAACATCTTGGCATGAATTTCTTTAAGTTTATCTCTTTTGGGGTAGACTCAGCTTCTTAAATTTGTAGTTTTATGTTTCCTGCCAGATTTTGGAAGTTTTCAGTCATTATTTCTACAAGGGCATTTTTAGCCCAGACTTCTTTCTCTTTTCCTTCTGAGATTCAATGATACAAATATTGGATATTTCTTTATAGTCCTACAAGTCTGAGACTCTCTTCAATTTTTTTTCTCTGTTTTTTGGATTACATAATTTCTACTGTTCTATCTTTCAGTTCACTAATTCTTTCCTTTGTTCTCTTTATCCTGTAGTTGAGTCCATCCACTGGGCTCATTATTTAGTTATTGTATAAATTTCAGTTCTAAAATTTCCATTTGGCTCTTTTTTATTATCTTCTAAGTCTTTTCTGAGACTTGCAGTTTTTTTTTTATTTGCTAAGGCTTTCGGTTTTGTTTTGTTTTGTTTTTCATTTCAGTGTGTTCATAATTGCTTTTTGAAGGATTTTTTTTATCCTGGTTGCTTTAAAATATTTGTTAAATAATTCCAACAACTCTGTCACTAGGGTGGAAATCATTGAATGCCTTTTTGCAGTTGGTTTGTGATCTTCCTGGTTCTTGGTATGATGGGTGTTTTTTGATTGAAATGTGGACATTTTCATATAAATGTTAGGAGTCTCTGGATCTTATTTAAATCTTCTGTTTTAATTGGCAGTTTTTGACCATTCTCTGGATGGAAGATGGGAAGCACTCCCATATTATTGCTAGATGGTGGTAGCAGCCCAGATTTCCTGTTGGACCCCCACTGACCCCAATGCAGGGAGGCTCCTTGTTACGCGGGAGCCAGGATGGGAGTTCTGGCTCCTCATGTGGACTGCACCAGCACTGCAGTGAGGCCGGCCTCCTTACCTCTGGGTGAGGTTGAAATTTCTGATCTCCACTAGGCCTCTGATATCCACCTCAGTGGGGTATACTCATATGTTTAAATATATATATTCCTTACCTCTAGAGAAAAGATATGACGAAGTTTCCTTGATGAACTTCTGAATTTTTTATTTCTATCATCTCCCTGCTAATGAATTCTTTTATTTACAGTAAGTCTCTTCACCTCGTCTGGGCCTGGCAACTGCCCAAATGATCTGTCTTCATCCATGGTAATTTTCATATGCACACCTACTGTTTCCTCCAGTCTTTATTCCAGTATTTTCTGCTTCTCTTGCTCTTCTTCTATTCCTTGGCTTCTCTTGCTCCTCTTCTATTCCTTGGCATTCTCATTTGAACGTTGGTCTTTTCAGAGCATTTTGCTTTTAAAATAAACAACAGCTGAGGAGGGGGTTAAGTTAAAGTGCTGATAGTGTGAAGTCAGTGCCTCTTGACCCCCTCTAGGTGCAGGGGGGCAACTCGAGTGTGGAAGGGTCAGTAAGAGCGAATGGCTCAGGAGCTTATTTTAAAGACTGAAACCATTTCCTCTAAGGAAAGGAAAGAGTGCAAAACTATTTGAGGTCATATTTCCCTGTCTTAGCCACTTAAATGGTGTAGTGGCAATCAGAAGCTATAAATAGATAAACTTTGTTAGAAGCATCTTAAAGAACCATCAGGAAATGGCTGGCCTTGTTCACGATATTTTAGAAACTGGCATGTTAGCAGCTGATAATATTATCTCTAATTTCACTTCTGCAAATATTATTCATGGACATTTTCACCCCATTGTCAATCATTGGGATTCTCAGAAGTATCCTTTTATTTAATGTCCCATCCCTCCTGCTCTGCATACTCTTGGGCTTCTGGATTGCCAAATAGGATTTGGGTGATGAATTATCAAGTTTTACTAGTGATTTCGATTGGCTTTATTTGTTTAGTATGTAATTTTCCTGGTAATTAGGATTTGGTTATAATATTCATACTTGTTATAATTTTGGATAAAGATTATCCCAGTTAACTGTATTTATAACTTCCAAGTAATTGTAGAAAAATATATCCAATCCTATAGTACTTCTGTCTTCTGAGGTGGGAAAAAAAAGCTAGGGGCGCCTGGGTGGCTCAGTTGGTTAAGCGACTGCCTTCGGCCCAGGTCATGATCCCGGAGACCCGGGATCGAGTCCCATATCGGGCTCCCTGCTCGGTGGGAAGCCTGCTTCTCCCTCTCTCGCTCCCCCTGCTTGTGTTCCCCCTCTCACTGTGTTTCTCTCTGTCAAAATAAATGAAATCTTAAAAAAAAAAAAAAAGCCAATCCTGCTTTGATTTGTTTTAAAATATGGAGTATTTTTGCTTATGAAAGATGATTGACAACAGAGGTTGTGGTTTTAAAAATAACGGTTTCCAACAAATTGTTTGTTGGATAAAATTGGTGTCAGTCTAGGATATAGTAACCTTTTCTTTGACGAGGCATTTGAATGAGTTGACCTTTTGGATCCATTTATTAGATTAATCTCTTTTTAGAATCCTAATTATGCCATATCTGGCATCTGGAAAAAAAAAAGAGTATAGTGTCCCTGTCCACCTGTGTTCACAGACCCCAGTAAAACCTGCCTTGTGGGCTACGGCATTCAGCGGTATTCAGCGGGTGTCTGAGCAGGTCTCCTTTTATCCCCTGAGAGAAAATTAAGTGGTTATCTGGCTTTATCCAGGTCAACACAAGAGCAGGGCTGAGCAGGGCTGATCAGGGCTTTAGCTGATCCTTCTCTGAGTGCGTGGGCAGCTGTGTGGCTCCCTGAGCCCTTGCTGAGAAGAGCAGAAGCGCCAGGGCACCTTGCTGGGCTGTGGTGCTGATGGCTCCTTCCCTGGCCTTCCAGAAAGGCTGCAGGGAGGAAAAGGAGCTGCGGCCCTTTGGACAGTCTGCGTTCTGTGAGCCGCGTTCTTGCGCCAGTTCGCCCTTGGAGGCACTAATGATAAGGTTAACTGCTTTCTAGAACTACTTTAGGGTCATCGTAATTGGCTGCTTTGTGTTCTAAAGCCTTTCCAAGAGACTAACTGCATACTCTTTTGCTCACAGCTGAATGTTAATAATACTTCCTTTGGAATTTGATGAAAGTTGCGTCCACTCTTAGGTTTGTATGATTTGATAGTGGTCACAGAATGATCTCAGCTGAGCCTCCCAGCGTGCCACAGTTCCTCCAGCCACCCCAGGGGACAGCCACCACCTTGGCACAGTGGACCCCCCCCCCCCACTGTTGTGAATGGCAGCTCATAAGAAGGAGCCAAGGAGCCACAGACCAGGGGACTCATCCCCGTCAGCACTAATGCTGCTGCCTAAACATTTTCACTCCCTTTTCGGCTAGGTTTTCCCACAGACACTGCTGACTCTGAGCAAGGCTGGAGGTCAACAATCCTGAGACTGCTCTTAATTATGAAAGGATCAACATGTCTTAATGCACACATCCACTGGGGGCCAAACAGTTGGGTCTGGGGGAGAGCAGTTTACTCCTTCTCTTTAAATTAGCAAAGACAAACACAGTGAGGGAGGAGCTAATGGGTTGTATTTGTATTCTAATTCTAAGTTTGGAACAGAAACTATTGACTAGGGAAGCACCTCTTGCTCTCCAGACTGCAGCTGGTGGGTAATCGAGGAGTCTGTTTGCAGGCCTGATCTACATGTAATGAACTGAACCCTGACTTGACCACGGAGCACTGGACCCAACAGCACAGAGCGCGAGCAGGGTGCTGCATGGCTACCATGAATTAGGGGCTTCTCTTATCCTAAATTAAGCTCCTCGACATATAATTATCCATCCCACACATTGAACCTGTCTCCAAGGTAAATGTTTCTGCTCAGTCAGTGCTGGTTCACAGCATAAAAGCAATCCCCCTCTCCCTGCTCCCTGCCAGCCACCAGGCACACGGTGAGTCCTTGCTGGACGGTGGGGTGGGCGGGCGCTTGGGGCTGGGCTGCCCTCACACTTTTCCTGCAGTGATCACAGTACTTCACAGGTGAGCCTGCGGCAGTGTGGGCTGCGCCTTTTCTCTCCCCTTTCTTCTTTCTTTGCACAAATGGAGAGAGAGGTGTCAGGATTTTGTTAAGAGCAATAAAATTGGATTCAACAAGGAAAAAAATTAGGAAACCACTCTATTGAAATACCTCACAATGTTAGCAAAGGAAAAAGGCAAAAAATTGAGACGCCTGGGTGGCTCAGTTAGTTAAGCAGTTGCCTTTGGCTCAGGTCCTGATTCTGGAGCACTAGGATGGAGCCCTGCATCAGACTCCTGGCTCAGTGGGGTGTCCGTTGCTCCCCCTGGCCCTCCCCCCTCTCATGCTCTCTCCCTGTCTGTCATTCACTCTCTTTTAAATAAATAAATAAAATCTTTTTTTTTTTAAGGCATAAAATAAAATTAGTGGTTGGGTAGGTTATCTACAAATGCATATTGCTGATGAGATGATGAACTATCTCGAAAATCTGACTGCAATGACTAATCAGAAATATCTGTCCCAAATCTGAAGATTAGGTTTCTGGGAGTCTTCAGGAGTATCATGAGCACATGGCAACTTCCCCTTTTAGTTCCTGTGTTGCACATGGATAGCAGAGAAAATGAAGAACAGAGACAGAGGATTCATCTGAAAAAACAATAAAACAATGAACATAGAAATGTGGGTTCAAACACATCAATAAACCTAAAATTCAAAGGAAAGCTATCTATTTTTGTTTATCAAGTTTGCAAAGATAAACAGTAAATCCCCAAGTTGGCAAAGAGTGCTGGAGAGCTCTGAGAATCAGCTAGACTGGTTTGCTTCTCAGATCTTCCTCTTACTAGCAGTGGGGACTCGGGCATGTCATTTATTTTTTCCAAGACTATTTCCTATTCTGTAATATTAGATAATATTAGTAATCACCTCGCAAGGGTTTTGAGAGATTTCAGTGAAGTAAAGCTTAGAAAGAGCTTACTATATCATCTGACACAGAGTAAATAATTAATATTAGAATTACAATAGCTATTATTGGAAGTTAGAAACCCAATACACTGATGGGGTGGAGTATGAACTGGCAAAACCCTAAATAATAAAAACTTGGCACATGTTAAAGCCTTAATAAATGAGTATACACCTGACTTAAGCACCCCACTTCTAGAAATCTGTTCAGAGGAAACAGGACACAATAATATGTTTTACAAGGATACCTTTCGTGGTATTCTTTTTTTTTAAAGATTTTATTTATTTATTTGACAGAGAGAAACACAGCGAGAGAGGGAACACAAGCAAGGGGAGTGAGAGAGGGAGAAGCAGGCCTCCCGCCGGGCAGGGAGCCCGATCTGGGGCTCCATACCAGGTCTCTGGGATCATGACCTGAGCCGAAGGCAGTCGCTTAACCAACTCAGCCACCCAGGCGCCCCTCGTAGTATTTTTTTATAATGACAGAAACAGAAGCAATTTAAATATTTAACAGTAAGAAAGTAGAGTTAAAAATGATGGTTTGTCTGCCTACTAGAGTTTCAGCCAGGTATTTCCAAGAGAAAGCAGAGCATGTTTTTCAAGAATATTTAATAGCTGAGAGGAAATACTATGTGAAAATAATGGGTTTCCGTGGTCAGTGGGATTGCCTGTAATTTGTGATTTTTTTTTAGATTAATACCTGTTTGTAATTTTAAATTTGTAATTGGCCAATGAGTACTTTTGCAGCATACATGGTGGGTACCATGGATAAGGTCGTGATTAAAGCTGATAGAGTTCTGCCCTCACAGAGCTTCCCATCTCTCCACTGAAAATGTGTTCCTTTTATAACAAAGAGGACTATTTGTAAAACAAAAGGGGACACTATATGAGTATGTTCCGGGGTGCCAAAACAAACTGCCCTGGGTTAGGTGGCTTAGCCAACAGAAATTATTTTTCTCACTGTCCTGCAGGCTTGAAGTCTGAGATCAAGGTGTCGAGAGGGTTGGTTTTATTCTGAGACCTCTTTCCTGGGCTTGCCGTGTCTCCCTGTGTCTTCACCGGGCCTTTCACAGTTACAGAGGAACCAGTCTAATTGGGTTAGCATCCCCCCTAGTGATCTCATTTAACGTAATTCCCTCTTTAAAGATCTTATCTTCAGAAATAGGCATATTCTGAGGTGCTGGTGGTTAGGACTCCAACATGTGAACTTGGTTGGGAGAGACAATTCAGCTCCTAACAGAAACCATTTGATAATATTTCTTGTCTGATAATTACTCTTTTGAGCTATATAGTAAAAAAAAAAAAAAACATGTGCCTCTTCCTTTTCCTTTCAATAGGGCATTTTTAACTTTGCAGAGCCCCTTTAGGAAAACTAAGAACAAGCATGTCTCTTTGAAGGCCTGTTCACTGGCCCAGCATGGGCAGCTATGGAGATTTTAGTTCAGGAGAAGATGACCTCACATGGGAAGTCCTAATCATTTGTAGATGATTCTTATCTAATGGTGACATTCAAGGGTGTCCCTTGGCACTTCCAAGTCTGAGTGAACTTCAGGTATGAACTTGAGGCTTCTCATGAGTCCAGGGTCCCCACCTCAGCCCAGAACTAAGCATTCTATGTAGACCTCCCAAGGAGGACTTCCTGAGGGTGGTGTCCCAAGGTCTAACCAGATTCAGATGCATAATTTGAAAATGAAATCTTCTGGGTGTGGCAAGGGCCATTCAAGGAGAAGTAGTCATTGGTGAAGAACAGTAAAAGCAGAGACTTCTTGTTTTATGTAAATCCAAATTTACTTTCATTGAAAGAGAAATACACAAAAGAGGGGATAGATGTCTGTTTTCAGTTGGAGGATTATCACAAGGTCAGATTAATGTAGATGTAGATGAGAACCTACAGATATCAAGTCCATTCCCTCATTTTATTTTATTTTATTTATTTTTTTTTTTTTAAGATTTTATTTATTTGACACAGAGAAACACAGCGAGAGAGGGAACACAAGCAGAGGGAGTGAGAGAGGGAGAAGCAGGCTTCCCGCCGAGCAGGGAGCCCGATGTGGGACTCGATCCCGGGTCTCTGGGATCATGACCTGAGCTGAAGGCAGTCGCTCAACCAACTGAGCCACCCAGGCGCCCCCATTCCCTCATTTTAAAGGTCAGGAAACTGGCCCACCAAAGTCACCTATGTTTGCCCAAATCACACATGAGATGAGCCGCAAAGACTGATCTCAAGCCCAGGGATCTCGATCTTGATCCAGGGTCATGTTTTTTGAAGATTTTATTTATTTGACAGAGAATTCTCAAGCAGAAGGAGCAGCAGGCAGAGGGGGAGTGAGAAGGAGGCTCCCTGTTGAGAAGGGAGCCCCATGTGGGGCTCAATCCCAGGACCCCAGGATCATGAGCTAAAGCAGATCCTTAACCAACAGAACCACCCCGGTGTCCCCATCCACAGTCATTTCTGTGCTATTCTGTGAGGAATGGTGGGAGCGCATGTGTAGGAGGAAAGAGTGGACCTGAAATTCTGCCCCAGCTGCTGACTGATGGGCACTCTGAGTGCTCTCTTTGGTCTCCTGTTGGTGGTGGTGGTGGTGCTTTTGACCTTCAAAATAAAAGTCAGATAATACAGTCTGTTTTAACACAAATGTCCCACAAGTCTTCCTGGGATGCCACTCAATCTACAAATGATTTCTAGCACACTAACAAAAAGAGCCATGGTGTCATGTCTCGTCTAAGGGAGACTGAGAATCAGAGGGTAAAAAACAAAACAAAACAAAACAAAAACTTAAAAGTGTGGGAAACAAACAAAAGGGTTTGCCATCTTGTGTTTGCCTCCAATTACATTGAAGAGTGAGCGTCTACCTCCCTACTCCTAGAGTGATTACACGCTGATACATTTTGTTTGCTTTTTCAGATTCCTGCAATGTCATTCTTTTTTTTAAAAAAATAAGATTTGTATTTATTTGAGAGAGAGGGAGCACATAAGCAGAGGAAGGGACAGAGGAAGAGGGAGAAGCAGACTCCTTGCTGAGCAGGGAGCCCGACATGGGGCTGGATCCCAGGACCCTGAGGTTATGACCTGAGCTGAAGGCAGATGCTTAACCGACTGAGCCACCCAGGTGTCCCATCCTACAATGTCATTCTTACCTCTGTTTTTATTAACAAGTGAAACATCTTCATCTCATTTTCTTCTCCTCTTGAAATGCTACACTATAGTTTTCAGGGTGCCAAATATCAAGGGATTGATGAAAGTTATTTTAGCTTTTCTTTCTGATTAGTTTTAAACGTTTTTCTTCGTTCTATGTTCTCTTTGGTGTGTGATTAGGTTGTTTTCAAAAGACGTAACCTTAGCAAAATTTTCATTAGCATTCCCCATGCATGGTTTAATTAAAGGAAACTCATGCTTTTGCTCAAGCCATCAGAGAAATGAGAAGTATAGTCTAATGCTAAACATGCATGTACTTTGCATTAAATTAACTGGACCCCTTCTCCGATGTAAGAACAGAAAGAAGGCCATAGACCACCCACTCAGAGAAAAATTCATAAGTAGCAGGATTCTAAGACTATTTCCAATTATCTCATGTCCTTTTTGGTTTTAAAGGACAAAGATCTAAATGAGGAGTGGTACCTTCCTGGATGAAACAGAGCATTAATTGCTGACATTTTTAAATGCTGCTGAAGAGTGTACGTGAGGTAGAATGTGTCTATTTCTACAAGGTTCCTATGTCAATTGTACAATTTTTTACTTGGCTTTCTTGTGTTAGTCCTTTTTACTAAGTCAGTGCTGCTAATTTCATTTATTTTACAAAAACTGAAATTTAAACCATTAGACTTTCCCTCAAATATACGGGAACCTATTGAACTGTATTTTACTTGTCAACTCATCTTTTATCATACATAGTGATTATGGAAATAAGGGTTCTGAGAATTTTCTGCTTCTTTTTTATTTCAGCAACAAGGGAAGACCATCTATTTTATTTTGATAGGAACTCTCATTTTCTGTGATTTTGAATGAACCTAAAACATTGCTCTTGAGTATCAGATCCAAGAGTCTATATTTTTCTCTACCTTCACATGGTTACTTTAAAAAAATCGCTTTTAAAAAATCTTTCATTTTTGTGTTCTTTTGGTCAGTGTGACTTAGAATTGACTCAGGTTGGTGAGTAAATTTTAAGATAACTCTCTCCATGTGCTAAAGAACAAAATGTTACAAGAACTGCCTGTTGATTTGCTGTGGTTCCTTGACAAAGAATCTTGAGCTAGGCAGGAGACCACTGAGGCCTGGAAAGAATTGATGGTTACAGTGCATGACCCCTGCCCCTGGTGCTAACTCCTTCCGCCTCCTGCTCTGGGCTTCTGGCTCCTTGTTCCTGCAAGTGTTGGCCTTAGAACCTGAGACGTGAAGTAAGAGCAGTTGAAATGTCCACAGAGCAAAGAGTGGGTGGGACCCCATCCACCTCAGTGCATGATTAGTGCACACTATGATCTGAAGGGGGATTCATTAATTCATAATGAGAAATCACTGTCACAGAGATTTGAAATACTTAGAATCTAAATGTCCTCTTCATGGATAGATTGACATGGGAAGTCAAATAATAACTACAAAATTACTGCATGAGAATGGAATTAGAAACTAGGGAGTTAATGGCATCTGGCTACAAGAGTTGAATGTACCATTTTGTAAAAGGGATGTTCTTACTAATGGGACTACAATATTTGAAGGCCATTAGCTAACTCTCCCTCATCCCTGGATATGCTTGGATAGGCATTCTACCATTTACCTCAGTGGCTCACCTTCTTCTATGTTTCCTAACTGACTGGCTCCTTTAATGATTTATACATTCTTTATTTAGACATATTAATACATTTAATCATATCATGGTGAAATTAGCCCTGCCTGGGAGCCATGCTGTCTCTTTAAAATGATGGTCATTTACCCATCAAATATTTATAGAGTGTCTCCTGTGTTCTAGGCCTCATATTAGACACATAGCAGTCAGTATATAAACAAATTATACAGTCTGGTGGGGGAAATAAGTACACAAGCAATTATAGTCACATGTGACAGATGTTCCAGAAGGAAAAGAGCAGGGAGTTATGGACCACGTCGTCCCTAGTCTAAAGGACTTGAAGGCTTCTGGGAGAAAGTGATGCCAAATTTGAGAACTGAAGGATGGAGTTGGGAAGGGCAGAGATGAGAGAAGTACTCCTGGGAACTTCCTGTGTGAAGGCCCACAGGGGAGAGAGTACAAGTGACCTCAAGGCACTGCAAGAGTTTCATTAGGGCCATAACACAATAACACAATGTGGAGATGACGACGGCTGGTGAGCTCAGCAGGGACCAGATCAGGAAGGGTCTTGTTAGACCTACTGAGAGGACTGGGACTCTCTCCACGCTTGCTACATTTCATAATGAGCAGAAATAAACCCAGGAAGCTGGCACAAAGGACGTCCATGCTGGCTTCTGGACAGGCTGAAACGGCACTATGCCTTGGACTAGTCTGTGGGAAAAGGGGAGGAAAATGGATTCATTTGCCTGCTTTTCCCCATTTCCTGGTTTCCATTATCAGGGGCTATCCCAGATATATCTGTGACAGTTAACCAGAAAGGCAGAATCAATGGGAGCTTGGATTTGTCACAGGAAGTGGCTCATGCTGCCATGGGGGGGGTGGCTCAACAGCCCTGTCAAGCTGTCTCCATAGCTGAGGCTAGACCTTGAAGTCCACAGGACAGGTGGGCTGAAGGAGATGGTCATGAGCAGGCTGAAAGTCCATGAGAATGGATTAAAGCCTACATCTGTTCTTGCTTCCTTTGACCTCTGCGAAGAAGTTGGTCTGGCAGAAACTGGCGTCCTTTGTCATTGAGCTTACCACACACCCATGGCCTAGGATTCACAAACACTGAAGATGAACTGAGAAAGTAGGACAGCAGCAACCCCAGCTGCTGCTTCATGCCATGCAGTAAGTCACCCAGTTAGCAACACATGTCAGCTACAAAATGGTGTCTTCCTTTTGTCCACTTAACGAATCTCTCTAAAATCCCCCTGGGGTCCATCTTGGGGCATGGCTTTCAGACCAGAATGCCACCTACTTCTCTTCTGAACCTCATTCTCGGGCCAGTTCTTGAAAGCACAGGGTCTTGTGGGAAATTAATTTTAGGTAGCATTGTTTGGCCTCTGTAGCATGGGGCTTCATCCAAGTGTAGATGTTCTAGGAGAAGCCAAAAACTTTGAGCAGCTGTTGTTCAGGCTGGGCATTGTTGTTGGCCCCTACCAGCCAACACTTCGTAGCAGAATGGGTTGAGAGGAAGTATATCTGAGGTAATCTGAAGTATCTGTTGGGAAATTTCAATAAAATTCCACAGAAGAGGACATTTAAGCCTGAATGGAAAATGTTTTAAAACTGAGTCAGAAGACTGTGACAAATTTATTTTTGGGGGGGCCAAGAACCGTAGTATTTCCAAAGCCTAGCAACTGAAGCTTAGAGTTCTTAGTATTGACTTAAAACCTTTTGCATGATAAATAATTTGCAAATTTGGGTACTTTACTACTAAAGTTTTTAATATACATATATATCATTATCCATTACCTGTGTTTGTAACACTATGTTGTGCCTCACTAAAATTGAGAACTACAATTCTAAAAGCTGGTTTGTTCAGCTTTTTAAATGTTTTTGTCAATAGAAGTCTTATCAATAAAACTTAATGATCAGGTTATTCCCATAGCGACTGCCCTGTGGGGACGGCAAGGATTAAACTTGATCATGATGTTTCTTTGTGGTATGAAATAGTACTTTATATTATTTTTTAAGTTATTAAATTATCAATTCATCAATTATCTTGACTTTATTATGGGCTATAGATCAATTTTAATTTCTTGGTTAACTTCAAGTGAAAACAAGCCATGGGGTACTTTTAGAAGACTAGACAGTAGGAATGAACATGGGCAGCTTCACAAAGGAGGTAAAGGTCGTCTGTAGCCATCTCTGTCTTCACCTCAACACTCACAAAGTTTCTTCAGATATTAGACAAGGCTCTTTAGACTGTGACAGAAAACTGACTTGAATTAGCTTAAGCACCCCCCCACCCCATAAGGGACTTTATCAGCTCTTGTAACTGAAGTCTAAAAGATTTCCTGTGTGGCTGAATTCAGAGACTCAAGTGGTATTGTCAGATCTGTCTGTCTGTCTCTACCTCTCATACACACACACACACAATTTCTACCAAATCCAACCTGAGGTATGCTCGACCCGGAATTGCTCACGGAGCGTTGTCAGAGGATGGGATGTGCCAGTTGACTGATGTGAGTAAGGAGGTTGGATCCCACTGTGTAATAATGAATTAACTTTACCCAAAGAGAGTTCTGGCCTCATCCTGCCCCCTGCGACATAATCCCTAAACCCTTAGAATTTCCAAAGCAATGGGAGTGTCTTTGTTATCTGTCCTTGGCTCCTTGGACCACATCTGATAGTTTATTCTAATGAGGTGATTCAAGGCAAGGGCGTGGCCATGCCAGAAAGATCAGCCATTTGATGAGAAAGTTGTGACTTGAAGCCATGAGATACCAGCTTAAAATCAGGGGAAGGGTGGAGGTTAGAAATTGAATTCAACCATGTGGGCAATGATTCATTGAATCACGCCTAAGTAATGAAATCCCACTGAAACTCTGGAGACCAAAGCTTGGATGAGTTTCCCTGGTTGGTGATATCTTTAACTGTTGTTAACATTTTGATGCTGGGAGTGTAATGCATCCCTGAATATGATAGAAGCTTCATATTTCGAACCCTCTCACACTTTACCTTCTGCATCTTTGGTTCTAATTTGTACCATTTTGCTATGATAAAGCCATACTTCTAGTAAACGGAGTGTGCACATGGAGCCCCTCAATTTGTAGCGAGCTGGTCTGAAATTAGAATGGCCCTGGGAATCTCTGAGCTTCTGAGGTGTGGGTAGGTTTGTGGAGATTGTTCCTTCAGACTTTGAAATTTGGCATACTCATCATAGTTGGTGTTGGAAGTTTGAGGAGGCTTGGTAGTCTGGAGGCCTGTGCCCTTAACCTTAAGTTTGTCTACCTCTGGTACCCACCATTGGGGAATGGTAGTTTCTGAAAGGAAAAAATCCTGGGTAAACAAACAAAAAGAAACCAAACAAAATAAATAAACAAAACAAAACAAAAACAATGCCCAATTAACTCCCTCCATCACTCTCAAAAATAAGGTACCTATGACAATTCTCCATGGCTGCTATAATGGAGTGAATGTTTGCATTCCTCCCAAATCCGCATGTTGAAGCCCTAAACCTCAGTGGGATGGTATCTTGAGTTTGGCTTTTAGGAGGCAATTTGGTGTAGATGAGGGCATGAGGATGGGCTTCCCATGATGGGAGAGACCAGAGCTCAGTCTCCCTGCCATGTAAGGTCACAGAAAGAAGGTGGCTGTTGACAGTCCAGGAAATAGGTCTTTATCAGGACCTGAATCTTGATCTTGGACTCCTAGCCTTCAGAACTATGAGGAAAAGAAAGTCTGTTGCTTAAGCCACCCAGCTTGTGGTATCTTGTTATAGCTGCCCAAGGCAACTAAGACACTACTAAGACCTTTCAGGACATGCTTACGCAAAGCTGTAACCTTGGACGACGTTTTATGTTTTGCACCTTCCCTAACGACTAGTCCTGAAAGAAAAACTCGAGTTATGTAGCGAGTTATCGATAGTGAATTAGTGTACTACCTTTCTTCTAACATTTACTTTTGAAAGTCATTGAGTTTTTAACCCAAATCACAGAGTCATCTAGAATGTAAGCTTCGGAGAGCAAGCACTGGTTAGAAATCTGCCAGGCATTGAAGTGGTCAGTTAAGACAATGAGCCAAACACTCAAGGCTTTATTCACTTCCTGCAATAGTGTCAGCAAAAAGGGCTGCAAAGAGAAAGAAAGTGCTGGCTTCACGCTGTTGCATGTACTCAGAAAGGGAGCTGAGTGAGGACCATGTAGATCAGCACACTGCTGAGGGAGTGCTGAACCACAGGCTTCCACCATTTTGTGGAAGGGGGCCTTAGGGGCAGGAGAAAGAGAAGGGCAAGGAGTGGAAAAGTACTGAGTATGAGTCAGAGTGGAGGAAGAGGTCTTCTAATACCCTCCCTGCCATTGGGAGGTTCCCTGGGAAGCCTACCAGGCTAAAACCTTATAAATAGCTATGGTCAGGCCTGAAAGATCACATGTGGGATTTCAGCCTGGAAAGGGCTTCCTCAGGACCCTTGTCCATTTGTTCCCTGATACATCATAAGTGCCTGAGATGGGGTGAGGCACAGAGTAGGCACTCAGTAAATTATTTTTATAGCTGGTGACACAGAGCCACCGAAGATATTCCAGGAGCTATTCCATTGGCCCTAATAACGTCACTGAATGTTAAAGCACCTGTCTCCAAAATTGATGAGCTCCAGCAACACATCAGATGCCTAGGCCAACCAAGTCTCCAACAGAGCAGTGAACACTGAAATTGTGGCATGGGGTTGGGTGGCGGAAGAAAAGAGCTGTCAAAAGACAAAAAAAAAAAAAAAAAAGAAGAAGAAGAAATGAATGGATGGTTACTGGAGGTTTGGGGAAGTGCGCTTTTGTGCTCATTGTATGAAAATGTAGCTTTATAATTCTAAACTCTCATGTGAGGAAAGCAGATTAGGTTGTAAAATTTATAGTAGCTCCCTGCACCTTCTGCCGTTTGGCTTTTGGGCTTATTCACAATATAATGATGGTGGCGAGGTGCTCTGTTCCCAGAGGTCAGCAGAAGAATGACCTTCCCATCTTTGATTATAGCATATTCTCATTTAAGAATGGCCTCTCCTGATCTTTGCACGCTGCTCCCCCATCTGTCCTCTCCCGAATCCTGAGCCGTAACTCACAGTTCACTCCATCGCTGGGATGTCTGTGGTGCTCAGCGTTAACTCGCCAAATTGAAAGGATTGAGGAACCTAAACTTTTCTAAACAAGCAAAGCCTACTCTGTTGAATGCTTCTTGGAAATTTGCATATTTTCATTTCATTGCCTTATAAATTATTATCAGGAAGTTAAATCTCTGTAGTCTCTAAACAATTGATGAAGTGCAATTTTTTCCCCCTCTAATGGATTTGTTTTTAAAGAAACAAAACTTGGATTCAAATATTTCCAAGATGTTTTCTATGATCTTGTGTTATTTAAAACTCATTCATTAAACATCTGATGAATACGTCTATTACATTTTTTTTTCAAGCTGATTGAATGCTCATTTTGGAAAGATGGAATGAATTATCACACAATGATTTCATTTCAATACGTCTTTATAGGTGTCCAGTGTTATAGGGAATTGAATCACAATGTGCTCTACAAATTGATAGGTTAGCAATCATTATTTTTCGTGTAAAAGCAGGAGTCTATCTCTAATCTCATCATATTTTCAGTGGTAGAAGAGATGGAGGCAGTGAAGCATTATTATTTTGCTGCACAGAAAATTATGCCACAAAATAAATCATGTGCAGGGCTGTCATAATGGCCACAACTGTTATAGTGACCGAAAAAAAAAAAAGAGTACTGACAGCTAGCCTTCAGTGCACGGCGAAATAGTGAGCAATTTGTTAAATATCCCTGGAATCAATTAAACTGGCATATGATCAGTTTGGTGGCTGCCAAGCCTCAGTGGGAGCCAATTAGAATTCACCAAAAATGAAAATGGATGAATCTGGAAAAACAGCGTTAGATTTATGGGAGAAAGCAAACAAGTCATCGAGCCAAGAATAATGGTGGACATTCTCTGAAGGAGATTGGTAAACAGAGGACCCTAGAGTTGTTCCATGTTCACAGTGTTTTGAATGTTTCTTCTGCAATATTTTAAGCCATTACCGCAAAGGAATTAGATTAGTTGGATTTAGCCTACACAACATGAGAGAACCATTCCGTAAATTGCAGCCATTATTAATTTTGTTCCAGATGCTGCCTTGCATGAAACATTAGAGTGATTTTTCTTTTCTTTTTGCATTTAAACTACAGATAAACACTGCAGATTGCACCAAATGAATTCTACGGAGATGCTGAAGACTGTCCAACCATTTCTTTTAAAATCAGATATTCCATTGTGAGAGATTTCGAACAATCTAATGATGGATGTTCATTACTTCACTGCTGTCAAGACAAGTTACTACTCCATATCTCTGATACTGATGGTGTTTTTGCAGTCATGATTGAGTTGTTGAATAAAAAACACTCCACAGAGCTCCATGGACTGTGTCCAAACCAGCACCAACTTGAAATATCATTGGCTTACTCAGCAGCATCAAAACCCACAAAGTGAATAGGTTAGATTCATCCCAGAGACTTTTCTCCAGCAGTAAATGGATTTGCCCTCTTTAGAGCAGGGAGCAGAGTTCCAACGCAATTATTCTTATTGGAACAGTCTAAGGAATTTACTTCAAATGAGGTTGCTGGTTGTCCCGTGGAAGCTGTGTCAGAATAAATATCCAGCTACTCTTCAGAGGCAGAATTTGTTCATTCTTCCATGAAACATTTGTGCCACATGAGCGGTGGATACACAACTTTGGATGGAGGAAAAAGTCTTTACCTGTAGCAAAACCTGTATGTGGCTCAGGTAGGGTCCCATTTTAATGAAAACTGTTTAACATTGGAGCCATTTCCATATGCCAGACGTCTTGAAGCAATAAGCCTTTGTTACTTGTTCACCATCAATTTTTTTAAGGGAAAAAATTTCAAGTGACAGATGTCGCCAGTGAATGTCCACATCAGTTTAATGAAGACCTGGCTTTGAAATGTATCATTGCAGGGTAACTCTTTAAATGCAAAAGCTATACTTTTAACAATTCGACAAGATAGGATGCTTTGCAGATGTGGGAACAGGCATGGACACTTTCTCACGTGGTAGAGCACATATTTTATCCTTTCTCGGCTCCAAACCTCCCTAAGCTTAAGATAGTGCTTGAATATAGTGAATACTCAGGAGGGACTTGGTAATGAAAGGGATGTTGACCGTGGCCCAGTGCTTTCTATGGGGTTGTTGGTTAACGGAAGGCCAAAACTGGGGTGATTGGCATATGCCATAGGAAGTGGGTACAGGGTGGGAAGCACTATCAAGAGCAAACAAAACATAATGGACATTCATTCTTTCTTTTCAAATATGGTGTGTCCCTGCTAGGTATAAACTATGAGAATAGAAATTCCAAGTGACGTAAGTTTACTCTATGATAACTTGATGTCTTAGATTGTGGATGTGGCATCTCCTTCCTTCATATTGAAATTTAAGGCCTACCAACTATGAGCTTCCAGGTTGTTGTTTTTTAAAGATTTTATTTATTTATTAGAGAGAGAGAGAGAGAGAGAGAGAGAGAGAGAGAGAGAGAGAGAAGCAGGCTCCCCACTGAGAAGGGAGCATTACATGGAGCTCGATCCCAGGACCCTAAGATCATGGCCTGAGCTGAAGGCAGATGATTAACCAACTGGGCTATGCAGGTGCCCACTATGAGCTTCCAGTTAACAGAATTGGCTTATAATAATCTGGAAATGAAATAGTTAGTGCTGTCCCTAAGTGGAGCCCTTTGGCAGGGCTTCCTCCATTGAACTGAGTTAGATAATAGGAGACCTGAGGATAGGAAGAATGACCTGGGGAGCATTTACATAGGTCATTCTTAACAGCAAAGCCACTATGCATATTTAAAGCAACTGTCGAGGGCACTTAATGCTTGTACCTTATTCCTTGTCTGTTGACTCTAGAAATGTCAACACCATTTTGTACTTGTCCGAGATAGCCTCCATTTGTATATGTCAAGCTAGGAGACACACTTCAGTTAACCTTATAAAGTAATGCTCCTTGTCAGAGACATGCCCCTTGTATCCTGGACTTGACGGTTCCCTGTCGTCACTGTCAAGTGTTCATTGAGAAACATGTGTCCAGTCTCTGTTCTCTTTGAGTGCCTTGCTGGGGTGACACAGGTATTACTATCTTTTGGTAGAGACTTTCTTTCCCCTTAGACTTTCTAATCTTATAAACATTTAACCTGAGGGCTAATACTGAGCCTTACCTTTCATTGGTACCAGGATAATAGTGGGACAGACAGTGTTAGAAATGCCTCATTTTCAAAGGTATGGCTCTTCTCCCACCCCAGTTGGTATTTGATTAAATCAGTGCTTCTAATTTATCAGCATGTTGGTAACAAAACCAGTCAATTTTTGCCAGGACCACTCCATCTTCCAGTAAAGTCTCTAGGACACAAAGAGTCCATTTATCATGAGGAGATTATAAAGGTTCACTTTGACATTTCAAGGGAGACTGATTATATGTATTCCTTTCATGAGACCCTTAAAGGCTATGTCAATATTAGTTATGCCCAAGGAATTACCCGATCTTGATGACTTTCCTACCTCCAAAGTTAGACTGTTGAACCACAATTAAGGGAAAGTTTTACTTTTCAGCTTGCTCTGAACTGAATATTTCCCCCCTCCCATTTATATGTTGAAACCTAACTGCCAAGGTGATGATATTGGACTGTGGGGCCTTTGGGAGGTGCTAGGGTCATGAGGTCTCTTATCAAAGTGACCTGAGAGAGAGCTAGCTTGTTCCTCGCAATGTGTGAGGTGACAGGGAAAAGGTCTCATCTGTGAACCAGGAAGTGGGCTCCAACTCTGCTGGCACTGTGATCTTGGACTTCCCACCTTCTGGAACTGTGAGAACTGAATGTTTGTGGTTTAAAAGCCACCCAGTTGATAGTGCTTTTGTTATAGCTACCTAATCTGACCAAGATGCTTAAATATGATTTCTAGTATGTTGTAAGTAAATGGAATTTTTTTTAAAGATTTTATTTATTTGAGAGAGAGAGAGAGAGAGAATGAACAGGGTTGTGGCAGAGGAAAAGGAAGAGGGAGAAGTAGACTCCTCATTGAGCAAGGAGCCTGATGTGGGACTGGAACTCAGGGCCCCAAGATTATGACCTGAGCTGAAGGCAGATGCTTAATTGACTGAGCCACCCAGGTGCCCTAATAGATGGAATTTTAAACGCCCGAAGCACATTTATAATATACCAATAATTGGAAAAGTAAACACTTTTTATAGTTTTGTTTGTTTTTGTTTGGTTGGTTTTTTGAAAGAGAGAGTGTATGTGCATGCAATTGGAAGGGGAGGGACAGAGGGAAAGAGAGAATCCCAAGCAGACTCCATGACCAGTGTGGAGCCCAACCAGAGGCACAATCTTATGACCCTGAGATCATGATTTGGGGGGATTTAAGAGTCAGACAGTTAACAAACTGAGCCTCCCAGATGTCCCCCCAAACTCTTTCTCTTAATGATTTTCTGAATCTACCCTAAATTTCTTTCGATGCAAAAAAGTCATTCGCTTTCAAGACTGGGACTCCATGGGTTATAATAAGAATGTATGTTATTTACTATTTGTTTACCATATGAACAATGGGCATGTGAAAATTCATGTGTAATTAGTTAATTAGAAATTATTCATTCAATAGCATTCATTAGCTGGAAGATTCTAGATACTTCTGTGTTGCCAGGTCACTGACAAATCACTGCAGTTCCTCCAGGTAGCCTCTGTGAACCCACAAGACCTTACAGGTGAGGGCCCAGCAGGTCTATCGAGGGGATGATGCCACATTGTAATTGTGCAGTCTTACAGCAGAGAGCAAGTTAAAGAGCATCCTGGACTTTACTAAGGAATATGTTTCTAAAACACTGACAAATAAGCATTTGGTAGGGAAAGGGGGGCAGGTGGTGAAGAAAACTATATGATGGAGCACCTGGGTGGCTTAGTTGATTACATATCTGCCTTAGGCTCAGATCATGATCCCAGGGTACTGGGATTGAGCCCCACGTCTGGCTCTCTGCTCATTAGGGAGCCTGCTTCTCCCTCTTATTCTCCCATCCACTAATGCTGTCTTTGTCTCAAAAATAAATAAATAAAATCTTAAAAAAAAGAAAAAAAAAAAGCTTGGGTAAGCAGATTGGGGGAAATGGAGAGTTAGGAACGTTGTTAAAGAAAGTGCCTTTTTTTTTTTTTTTGAAAAATCTAAATATAAATCTAAAAATAAATCTGCTGTCCAAACTAGGGATAAGGAGCTGCATGGGAGCAGGGATGCATCTGAAATGAGCATGGTTTAAGAAGTCTTGAGTACAAGACTCATTGACTGTAAATCTCTTGTCAGTAAACATGTAATGAAAAGGTACTCGTTTGGAGGAAAGTTGATGGCAAACTTCATAACGGGAACATTAAATTCCTTCCACGTGGACACGCTGCCCAGAGTTAGCATCACTAAAATAACTGATACAACCAGTTAGTACACACCTGGTGATATGATGCAATCGGACTCCACATTATCGATGAAATAATCTTGTCTACAAAATACAACCTGGATCTAATCAGTTTTCTAGACCTGAAGTTCTGTTACAGGAAATTCAGAGGAAAGAAGAAACAGTTAGTTGGCTTAATGAGGAAGCAACTGGCCAGTTCAGAATGTGTGACATTCTGAAAATATGATTCAGCTTCTCTAACAAACCAATAGCACAAGGAAAGGGAAGGAGAGAGAGGGGTGTGATTTTAAGATTGAAAACACCCAAGATAATAATTAAATACTGTGTGTGGACCTTCTGTGAAACATGATAAAAGGATAAGCCAACCATAAGAAGACAATGCGGGAGATTCAAATATTGTTTGGGTTTAAATGTAATTAGATTATTGTTGGGGCACCTGGGTGGCTCAGTTGGTTAAGCGACTGCCTTCGGCTCAGGTCACGATCCTGGAGATCCAGGATCGAGCCTCGCATCGGGCTCCCTGCTCGGTGGGAAGCCTGCTTCTCCCTCTCTCGTTCCCCCTCTCTAGCTGTGTTTCTCTCTGTCAGATAAATAAAATCTTTAAAAGAAAAAAAGAAATTATTGTTAATGTTATTATCTGTGATAATGGCAAGGTAGATAGGTTTCTTTTAAAAAAGTGGCAGGGGAGACCTTTTTAGTTGGAAATACATACTAAAGTGTTAGCTATAAAATAACACAATGTCTGTGGTTTGCTTTAACATATTGCAGAAAAAAGAAAATGGGGGTGGAGGGAATGAAGCATAAACAGCAGAATGTTGACAATGGCTGAAGTTAGGTATGTGTAGGTTTATTATACTATACTCTCTATCTTTGATTATTTGAAGATTTCCATAATAAAAACTGTAAAAGGGATGCCTGGGTGGCTCAGTGGATTAAGCATCCGACTCTCGATTTTTGACTCA